>MU181918.1:919761-1011827 GCA_016904865.1 Pissodes strobi
CGTAATAAAAAATAGCGTATGATATACGTGTATAAGAGGCCTTTAAATCCCTTGCGACTTATGTCGCGCGTGCTTTAAAGGCCCTCTTATACACTTATATCATAATATACTATTAACGTCTTAAACTAATCAATATTATCAATAATAATATGGTAAGAATAACCTCGTGCGCCTATGGGAAGGCAAGATTTTTTACGTGCTAGTCCTCTACCCCCTTCAGTCGTTGTTAAGGTTCACTCGCTTGGCGCACTATAAGTTTGCCACACTTTATGCGTCTGCTTTATGCCAACAAATATAGTTTGAATTTCAAAACAAGGAAAAGGCTCTCGGAATCTTTGGGGTTATCTATTTTTAATTATCGTTTAATGGTCTATTATCCTTGTCTTGATTCAATAACTCAACAAAGACTACAGCGTGCACAAAATGCATGTTGTCGTTTTGTCTGTAATGTAAGAAAATTCGATCATGTTTCTATACACATGTACCGATTAAAATGGCTAAAAATGTCTTTCCTGTTTAAATTTCATTTCTTAACATTTATGTATCGCCTATTTAAAAATCCGGCACCGAAATATTTGTTAGAAAAATTAATTCCAAGAAATAGGATACAAAATAGGAGTATAAGACACATGACCTTGACTATGCCGCACCATACCACGGCTCTTTACTCACGTTGTTAGACATATAAGGCTGTAGCAATTTATAATAGATTTAGGCCTAACTTCTCAAGTTCAATGTTTCAATTTAAGAATAGTTAAAAGACTCTGTTTTTGGAGGAACAATTACTACAATAATTTAATTTCTTTCTTTTTTTTTCACTGTTTATTAGCATATGTATTATTTACTGAATTTTTGTTTTCATTTATTGTTTGTACTTGGATCTTTCTATTTTTTTTCTTTTTTCGTTTCGTAAGGTTAAGAGTTAGAGTAGCTTAAACTACTTTTGGGAAAATATATGTGCATTTGATACATAATAAAGACAAACTGATTTCTGCACGTTGCAGTTGATGGACTCAGATACATTCACCGTTAATGCGGGTGTACCTTAGGGCGCAATACTTTCACCAACTCTATTCCTCTTCTTTATTAATGACCTGTTGACCGAAACCAATAACCCTGTAAACAGGGCAGATAACAGTATCCTTGTCTCCCAATTTAGATCAGAAAACATTTTGACTGAGATTTATCACCGCAGACAGGGGCAGATTGCAACACTTAATCAATATCTGGAGAAGGTTCGAACCTGGGGCGACATGAATTTGGTCCAGTTCGATGCAGCAAAAACCCAAGCAGGCGCGTTTACCAAGAAAGTCAATACGGCGGTCCCTGATATCACTATGGCAGGATCGACCATTCCTCCATCCTGCTCAATCAGAATACTGGGTGTCTCGGTCAAAAATCAGCCTAGCAGAAGCTTGGTGCGCAATTTTGCAACAAAAAACTGTATACACCGCAATAGCTTCTCTTGCGCTACAAGGCGCAAATAAGACTGGGCTGAGAATATTGCTCACACATGTGGGGTGCCGCACCAAAGCACACCCTCAAGCTGCTGATTTCCATTCAGAAAAGAGCTGTGCGTCTCGTCGGCGATACGGAGTTGACCCGGGATCTTGATAGTCTAGTCTAGTGTTCTAGAGTCTAGAACACCGCAGACATGTGGCCGAGATATCCCTATTTTACAGATATTTTCACGGAAGATGTTCCCAGGATTTCGCCGGCATCATCCAGCCTCCAGCAACGTCTGTCAGACAGTCGCGACAGAGACGGCAAGAGCGCACCCGTTCGCTGTACAACTGGAAACACCTAGAACGTCACTTTACAAGGACTCCTTTGTCCGGCGCACTGCATTACGGTGGAACTCACTCTCAGGACATCTGTTTCTCCTTAATTACAACTATTCAAAAACCGTGTCAATCAACATCTTAGCGCACACACTGCTCGTCGAGTGCCGTAGGATCCCCTTTAAGTGTATGTGCCCCTGTCATAAAAAAAACCCAAAAGTATAAGAAATATTATAATGTAATAATAGGTATTTACTTTAACTAAAAGTGATGATATCAAACAGGAAAAGACCAAAAGATCGAAAATAAAACATATGATAAAAAGTAGAGAAGTGGCTGTTTAAGCATGTTTGTAGAAGTACTATATTTTAACGTTTCATGTGCACTATGCTAAAACCAACATATATTTAGAGAACGAAAAAGTAACAAATATAGCGGAGCAATTTAAACTACGCCTAGTCGACACCTATCTTATTCAAAAGATAATCTTCTTCTAGGGCTTCACGCAAAATTTCGATTTGTTCTGTTTCTATGACCTCGGACTTTTTGAGTTTCAAATTTTTATCCTTCAGAAGTGCCACTAATCTTCCGAAATTAGAAATTTTATTATTCCCAGGATTGTATCGTGATTGTTCCTGTAAACTCTCAAAATTGCCCTCAGCAAGGAGTATATTTGGTCCATAAGGTGGATGTAGGTAGTTTTTTACTTAAATTGAAAAATATGCCAGCTCGATGTCTTCGTTTACGCCTTTCACCCCTTCTTTGATTCTCCAGTCTTCAAATTTCTTCAGTACTTTGTTATATACGAATTTTGACTTCTCTGGAATAATTCGAGCAGTAAATGATAGCATTTTTAAAAAAATTTTTTGGAACTTTAGCAATGTTCATTTTCTGTCAATAAGCTTTGATTTTAAACAGAATTTCAGGTCAAAAAATGTTTATTTACCTACTCCTGGTTAAAGTTATATTGTCGATAGCACCATTTAGCACATTAAACTATTTAAAAAATACCTACAATTTTTAAAAAATGATATACGACGCGCGACGGACGGTGTCATTATGATACATTTAGCATCCTTATCTAGATGCCATTATGGAATCACACTCAATTGCCGTTATGAATTCATAATAACTTTAAATTAAAAAGCAAACATAAACATTTAATTATTGTAGACATTAATTAAAAATTCTAAAAATTTTTTAAAATTAATTCCAGCAGATGACATTTTTAGAAATTAAGTTTATTTGTCGAGTGCTTGAATTTTTTGACGGGCCATCAGTGCCCGAAATGTTACTCAAAATATTAGAGAAAAATTTCTCCTTATATAGCTTTCTGCCACTTTATTACAGCACCAAACACCATGCCTCTTAATAGTTAATAAATATGCTCCTTAATCTGCAGGCAAGACGCAGACCATCTGCAAAAACAATGCCCAGTATATTATTGAGGGGATTGAGGAATGATTATATGATATTTTCGAAAAGTATTAATATCAACTGGCTGCTTGATGCATTTTCAATTTCCGTACCCTAAAAAAAAGATTGATTCAAAGTCAAGTATGCTTTTTTGCCACAGAAAAATTCAAATAAATTTTATGGACAAAAAATTGATTGATCTGTATTGCTTGGCCGCATCGCTAAATATCCTCCAACCATTTCTCCACCTACCATATTTACCCCATCATTCTCGTTTGTGATAAAAATCTCCTAGTATTTTTGGTTTTGTAAATGGAATGATAATATGAATGCAATGTTCTTCATCTTCAACCGCAAGTCTCACTATCAATGCAACTTTCATCGTAAAATAAATTCTATCGCCGGCTTGCAGCAAAAATTGGGTTATTTCTTCTTTTGCTTAAATCTTAGACTTTGTTGACCGAAATCCATCTGATTTTCTTTTTAGAAACGCCATTAAATTGAAGCATTTACTAATATCCGTATTTTTCTCCACTGGTATTACTGATCGTAACACAGAATAATATACCTGAAGCGACAAAGGCTTACTATGTTTTGAAAAATGTTTAAAATATTCCAGGAAAACCTTTCATTGCTGTTTTAATTCCTTCCCATTTACGCCACTCTTCAAGTTTTGCATAGGTTGGCTAGGGAAGATTTAATTAATATGGCATTAATATGCTTTTTCACTAAAACTGAACGATTGATACAACACTGGATGCCAATAATTTAGTCGCCAAAGTCAAAATTTCAACAATCAACAAGCGCGGTTACCATGACATCGACTAATATGGGCACCTGATAATTTTGAATTGTAATTTATTTACACGTTTCTGATATTTTAAGAGAAATCGAATCCATGCAAATTAAATCTATTTGGCCGTCGCTCGCCGTTGTAGAGTAAATTTTGAATGATGCACGTTCCATATGAACTTTGTTAATGAAACTGGTGTAACTAACTAAACACTGGGCTAATGCTTCGTGGTTTAACGTTACACGCGTTTCATTATAGTATTCATAATGAACTAATATCAGTAATAAATATAAAATGTTGCTCCATGTAAAATAACCAAATATTGCTATCGACTATCGACTTCTGGTATTATGGAAAATAGAAGATATTTGTAAATAATTTAATGGAATAAACCCCATTGATTTTAATAAGCCACCAACCCTACAATAAATGTCTAGACATACTTTTTCTATATATCGGTCGAACAGTTACCAGAATTTATCCCTTTTCAGTGTTTGGATATCGTGGCCAATAGTTCCCTGAAGACGTCTTGTGCAATCGACTGAAAATACAATTTGATACGGTTTAATTTCAAGAATCATCATGATTTCTAGTTACGCGATGAGTTAATTAGTTAGCCAAATCGGAACATAGTAAGGGAGATTTAGCATAATGGTTTATTTAACCTATCAAAATTGGATTTAAAGTGACAAATTATAGGGCGAAATAAAAAGGGTGCTAAAACAATCTAATAAGGGATGCTTGCATAGGTGATGATATTAATTAAGCAGGAGAAGTTTTGAGAATCATGAAACCTCCTGCATGAAGTTTTATCTAGAATATTTCCCGTTGATTTTTATTTAGTGTTTGGCAAATTATGGATTAATTCGAGCCCTATCACATCTTTTGGCTAAATCGCATCTTCTATACAGGCTGCCACAAATTCGAATCTATGCATGGGGATCTCGAAAGCCGTTAGAGATACTTACGAAGATTTTCGAAAAAAAAGCGATTTTTTTGAACTCAGATTTGATTTTTTAGTTATTTTAAAAAAATGGCCTGTTATTACGTCATTTTAAGGCATTTTTAATACTAAAACAGAAACACATTTTGTTAAAATTTTATATTAAGGTTTTGTGACTTAAAGTCATCTTGAATGATTTTATGGATTTCTTAATACGGTCCTGTTAACTAAAATTTATTATAAACATTAAATTTAAAAACCAAATTGTTATACTTAACTAACTAATAATACCTGACTAACTCCAATAAAACTAAAATATTAGAAGAAAAATTTAGTCCTGAAAATTTTTTGCTAGCAACCACAAAAAATTATGGATGTTTATTTTTGCATTAAATTTCCTTTCGATATGTCTTTTTGATTGTCCCCTTTTTGTCACTCTTCCATGTAAAAAGCTAAACCCTTGATTTATTTTTTAAATTAAATTGTTAACAAGAGTTTTATAAACTTAATATTTTAAAGTTACCCATAAATAAAAATTGTCTGGTGTGTTCTTCCTTTTAGTATTTTAGTTTATTAATATTTTAGTTTTATTGGAGCTAAGAAGAAATTGATTTGTATATTTTCATTATAATGTAAATTTGATATGCATTGTTAGTTAAATAAACACAACAATTTAGTTATTAATTTCAATGCTTATAATAAAATCTAATTAACAGGACCGTATTAACATTCATGAAATCATTGAAGTTAACTTTAGGTGACAAAACATTGATATACAATTAAAAAAAAATTGAGTTTCAGTTTTAGAATTAAAAATACCGCGTAACATTTAAGTGCCTTCGAATCTCTTACGGTTTTCGACCTCCCCAACAGAGACTGGAATTTGTGGCATCCTGTATATTAAAAATTATCCCACTCTCATAAAACCTAATTTCGTTTTATTTGAAGTGAATTTCTTTTTAAAATTAATATGTGTCGGCTAAGCAATAAAAGTGTGATACGTATTTTTTCTAAACTAATGAGAATTACATGTTTACGTTTTATTGCAGCATGAGAGCAATAAAAATGCTATAAAAAAGAGTGTAAACCGGGAGTAGCCTATATATTTTAACATGTACCAGTTGCATAATATAAATTTTAATTGGAAAAAGCTGAATTTAATTTAGTTAAAGAACGGTATCAAAGAAGTGCCGCGAACGTATAGAGAAAACCAATCTATGGTCCGTCTAGAAAGTATCCGGAAAAAAGAAAGCACAATTATAATTTTTCGGTATATATTGTTATTATTTAATTAATAAAATTACAACAAATAATTCAACTCATTTATTTATACAACCTCCATTTAAATCTAAACACTTAAATAATTGTCCTGGTGTACCCGAAACTAGGTCATCGCCATAATGTTCATCGATGGTGGTCCATCTGGCTTGTAAAACTGACTGAATCAAACCTCTTTGTTGCATGGTGCTGCTCATTTTACTCCAGTCTTCATTAGTGCTCAAATATTTTAATGGGATTAAGATCTAGTGAAGCTGCTCGCTATGGAATTGTTGCCAATTGGTGTTCTTGCAGCAAAGATTGAGCATAGTCAGAAGTATGGCATCTTGAATTATCCTACTAAATACGCCACCTTTCTGGATATAAAACATGAGCCGTGTCAAGAAGAAAACCATTTAGATTGCCACAATACTTTGTGGTGGTGCCAACAACTATACAGGGAGTTGTAGAATCACGCTGAGATATTGCTATCAAACCATTATGTTAGTGGGAAATTTGGAAATTTTAACGGCAAAATTTTCTCTTGAGAGGGCTTTCAGGTGATTTGCGCCAAGCAGAAAACAACTTTTGTCAGACATAAAACATAACTAAATTTATCCTCTCTAAAACGTTGACAAACGTCTGTTCTTCGTTGCCTTTGTAAAGGTGTCACTACAGGGATTTATTTCCTTGATATGTAGCCTTGCCTTTAAAGTGATATGCGGTTTAGCTTCTGAACACAATTTTATTCTTCGTTGATTTCCAAATCTATTAGCCAATTTTCGAAACCCTAGGGACAGATTTTGTCGTCGTTCACATTGTATCCGCGGATCTTACGCGGTCTTCCCGAAACTGGTCTATGTTACATATCTGTACCATTTTTTCCTCCTTAATGTCTCATATACTGCACTTTTTTGAGTTCAGTCAATTGCACTAATTTTTTAACGTTTCGAGCACCTTTTCTATACAAATATTCCACCTCTTTGTTGTCATGCTTTTTGGTCATAGCCTACTATCGGCATAACCTACTTGATACATTACATTTGTCTCAGAATGTTATAAAAAAGAAATATATTAAAATTAGACAAAATATAACATTCCGGATACTCTCTAGACGGATTATAGAAGTTAGTATCGAAGCTAGTTAATATAGGAAAATGTAAAATATCTAAATTATTTGTAAAATATTTCTCAAATCAGACGAGATTAAAAGGAAAGCACCTTTGTCAAAAATCGGAAATATTTCAAATTATTGTTTGCAATATATTGCTAAACATAAAAATTTTAATTCCCTGAATTATATCATAACTTTTTAGCTGATTGACAAGTTGGAAATAACGCCTATCTTTAAATTACCGGCAATATTCTAATCTAAAACTTTTAAAGGTTAAAAATATTCCAACCCTTTTCGAAAAGTAAGTATCCAGTGGCGTAGTTATCGTAGGGGCAGTGCCCTGGGGCCCGGGCGCGCCCGTGCCGGGAAAGGCGCGGCGTGCGGCGCGGCCCTCCGGTAAAAGCATAGTTTTTAAACAGTGTATAGCAGTCGGCAGTAAATTCGCTTACGTACTGTGCACTA
The DNA here is from genome assembly GCA_016904865.1 of Pissodes strobi. NCBI lineage: Eukaryota > Metazoa > Arthropoda > Insecta > Coleoptera > Curculionidae > Pissodes > Pissodes strobi. The sequence continues at coordinate 927,528 of MU181918.1, forward strand.
CTGCCCGGCACCACCGCTTTGTAATTATGTCTCGTCTTTGGGGGATTCCCCGGTCTGTTGCCTCGACGATTTTAACTTAACCTAAATAGGCATATTAAAGATTTTAGTGATTTTTCACACGCTGCTTGTCCTTTAAAAATCTCATATGTAAAGAAAAACTGTAAATTTAATGTAGATGTGTGGGGTATGAATTAAATGATATTTATATATTTTTTACAGTAATAACATTGTATTGTGTTATTGTATATTATATCTAGTAATTATTAATAGGTTGCATAATAGAAAATAAGGTAAGGCACATAACTTATTAATTATATCATTTTCAAAGTAAATTTTAAAAATTAAATATTGTATTTTTCCTAAATTAAAATTATTTTGTTTAGTATCAACATTTATCTATAGTGTCACGCTTGGTTATCCAAATTTAATAAATATTTGTTGAATAGAACAACTTTTTATTTCTGCTACCTATTTGTACTCTTTGCGTTCATGACAATAAACACATTGATAAATATTTTATATTCTTAAATAGATTCATGAGTCCATTCAAAAAATGTTTCCCCGGTACCTCATGACTTCTAGCTACGCCACTGTAAGTATCTATAAGAAATAAATAGTCTGGCATACCTACTGGTGAGATCCAAATTTTCGGTTTTCCTTGCAACAGAATATTATTACCTTAAGAAATCCCACAATTTTCCGCAAAAGTGATAATTATCTTTAAATAAAATGTTAATTTCAGGGTTCAGAAACAGTGCTCTGATGGTGGGGTTGAGTTAGTCAACATGAAATGAATGTAAAGTTCTCAACATGTGTAAACCAATAAGATAACAATTAGATAACTACTGAAAAAAAATACTGATAAAGGATCACTAAATAATGTTCTTTGTCATTCTAAGTCTGTTTGCTGTCCTCCGCAGTCTCTGATTCGTCTCGGAAACATGTTCTAGTGAATTTAAATGGGGAATAGGATCAGCACACTATATAACTTGATACCAACCTTTTCGAAACACACCCAAACTAACCCACAAATAGCGAGAATTATATATCCTCTATGTTTGTGGGGGAGAGGGGGACCCATCTTCCATGAAAATACCTCATTACCAATGAACTAGTACAGGATATCATGGATATATCTGTTAATAATTTGCTGCTCACTTGAAACGCCTACGGAAAATTTTAGACTAGATTTAATGCACGTATCCCCAAAACTAAAAATGGTATTTAATGCGGTTTTTAAAATATTAGGTCACATTTGATGGCCTTTTGACTAGGCTACCAGATGTCTCTAAAATTGCGCATATTTGTATTTACGTAGTTAACAAATACCTAAAAATTTTATAAAATTTCATTTGTCCCAAAAATTTACAAACAATTCGAGAGATTTTTTGATATTTTCTGTTTTCTGTTCTGGCCCAAATATGACTTTTTCAAGATAATAGTGACATTTTTTATTTCTCAGGTTGGAACTCTTTACTTTAAAAAATAACTAATATCCCCTTTACAGACATAACTCTACATTTTTAAGTTAAAATTTAAATACAAAATATATAGCGTGCTTAAAAAATTAGAAAATGCATGGTAAGGCCATGGCCATACAAAAAATAGTTTTGTTTTACTAATATTTTTTAATTCAATAGCTACCCTGTATGTTGTAGATTTGAATTTTTTAATTAAAAGTGTAGAGTTTTGTCTGTGAAGGGGACATTACTCAATTTTTTTAAGCAGTGTCCTATTGTAAGAAAACTAATCTAAATATTGAGAAGCAAATTCATTTATTGTATTGCTCATGTAGACTAGAATCTGTTTCAAATACACCCCTGTCCCCAGCAGTCGATATCGGCCCCCAAAGTTGCCAGACGTCTGTCTGGCACGTGATACTTCGTTCCGCGATTATGCCCGACACGTGTCATCGAAAAAAGTGACTCGTCCGACTTCCAGCATGTACGTCACTAGACGACCCCTTTATTATATACACCAGCCATTTCACGTAATCAGTTGCTTGCAATACGCAAAATGGAACTAGCTAGCATGTTTATGAGAGTATTTAATTTAAGTATGATTTGGGCAGCCTTTATCAAAATAAGGTGAGTAGGGCGGAAGTTTTTCAATTTTTACTGGTGATATAAAACACGAGACTTATAAGTAGACAATAAAACCAGGACATTGATGTCCATGACGTAAAATCTGACGTTAATAATTGCAAATTAAATTTTAAGTATAGAACCTCGTGGAACCTCAACCAAGCTGAATGTCAATACATAGCTAAACTATCAATCATTAGGGAGTCCATGGTTTCATGAAAATAAGGTGAACACCGCAGACATGTGGCCGAGATGTCCCTGTTTTGCAGATACATTCACGGCAGATGTTCCCAGGATTTGGCCCTCCTGATCCCGCTCCTGGCAACGCCTGTCAGACAGTCACGACAGACGGCCAGGGGGTTCCAGTTTGTCGTACAACTGGAAACACCTAGAACATCGCTTTACAAGAACACCTTTGTCTGGCGCACTCCATCACTGTGGAACTCACTCCCAGGACATCTGTTTTCCCCTAATTATAACCTACAACTATTCAAGAACCGTGTCAATCAACATCTTCGCTCACACGCCGCTTGTGGAGCGCCATAGGATCTCCCTTTAGTGTGTGTGCCATTACCATTACCATTAAAAAAATTTATAATCATAATAATTAAAAAATGTGATGTGATGGAAAAAATTTAATTTTTTTTTTAGAAAAATCGTGCTATTAGTTTCATGTTTCACATGGATAAAAAAACCGTGTGAATATATGTAGAATCATTTATATTGGATTATGTCAAAAATGTTCCGAGACGGGAAATACATGAACAAGAATCATCGAAATTAATGATTGCAATGCTAAAAACATTTGAATAATTCGTGGAACCTTCTCTCAATGAGTTCAGAAATATATTAAAAAATCAGTCGATTAAAGAGAATCGGAATAAAAGTTGACTGAATGGATATCGAATATCCCTAATATAGTGGATACTTTTTACAAATATAAAATAGTAACATGGTACATGAATTAAAATAATATTTATAATACATTTGTTTTTATAGAGAATTTATTTCAAAATACTTTTATTTGATAAACAAGTAATACATATAAAAAAAATGAATATTTATCTTTGAGATATGCGCGCCTTCATTATTTTTTATCGACTGATTTTTTAATATATTTCTGAACTTATTGAGAGAAGATTCCGATTATTAAGAAAGCTTTTTTTATCAAATGAAATTTTTCTACAAAAATTCTCTGAGTGGTATTCTCGTATCTACCATAGTTCAAAAGATATTATTTACATTTGAATGTAAAAAATAGTTTAATATTTCTTTCACTATATCGCAAAAACTAAGCAATATACGAAAAAATGTCAAGAGACCTTGTTGTAGAAAATTAAATTTCCTATAAAAAACAACTTTAAAACTTTTTCCTGTTCCTCATAGTTGCAAAGTTATTCTCGAATGAAAAAAAATTGTGTAATTTTCAAGTCGCATTTCCATCGAATGAATATTAGAATGTCAGCTCCAAAAAGAATCTAAATAAATGAACAAAATTATTGTTTATATTTAAAACATTCTTAATACAAATTTATCTGCGTCCGAGGGCTTGAGGTTAGAGCGCGATACGGCACATTCAAATCGTTCTGCCTGGTAGTTACGAACGCCATTCTGCTCTGCCAATTGGCATATACACTTGGAATAGTTGCTACAACAATATACTCACCAATGAAGCTTAACTAAATAATAAAAAGTTCATTGCTTCATCGACATATTGGGGGTGTTCTGCCACCCTCTTAAGACTGGCCAATCCTTCCGCCAATATTACATCTATGTTTGTGGGCTATCAGAGAAGAAGTGAAAACAATTTTAATGTTTAGTTAAGAAACAATAAAAAGATGCATTTTTACACGCCCCCCGTTCTGCCGCTGCCCTTACGACTGGAAACCGGCTTAATCCTCACGGATGACACTTAGTTAATTAGTATCGACTGAGAACCACAACATCCTCTCAAAAAAATAGGCCTTAACCAAATCATCACTAAAAAATATCACTGGCTCTCCTACTATATAATTTTGTACTTACCCATCCCTGTTTACCACCCAAAAACTACAACTAGAAATGTTCTGAAATAATTTTACCATTTTTTTCCTTAGAATCTAAATGCTCTAACTTTATAAGAACGTCGGTTAAAGATTTCTCCGATTTATCATTAACTAAATATGATTATTTGGTTTTTTAGAAGTTAATACTGTTATCTTATTATTTTTTAGCTAACTAATCACAACTGCGTCTGTTGAGAGACCTCTGGGCAAATTAAATCTTATTAGAAATTGTCATCACAGGAGTAGTATAGGGCCAAGATCGCTTAAATTTAAAATATTTATCAATGATCGCTCGCATTAGCGAATTTGATGGCCAACGCCAGTAAAAGAGAGATTTGAATAATACATCTAATTTAAAACTAAAATAGCGTATTATTATAACATAAGTTTATTAAGATATTATTAAGTACATCGGTACCCATAATTTATCGTTAAACAGTTATATTGCATAAAACAACTATTACATTTGTTAATTTGAAATTAAATTTAATGACTGTAAATTGATTAGTTATCTTTTTTTAAATTTACAATAATTATGTTCTACTAAAAAACGTGCGAACTTTGAACGTAACAATATTACAATACGTCATGTTTAGGATTACTTTACACGTTTGATAACCATTTTTTGAATGCCGGTTTTGAGAGTGATTTTGAAATGATCCAGTGCATTATCCAGACTTCTTTATTACATGTTTAATACGTTGTTATTGCCAGCATCTATTTTTAAAATCGCCATCATATTTCTGAGAAAATTTACTGGCTTAACTAGAATCAGAAATGACTAAATACAAATATTTTAACGCGTGCAACGTAAACGCTCTCCCGGAATTCCTGAGAATTGATAAAAATAAATTCGAAGCATTTTTACTACACACGCGACACGTCACAAGGTTATAACGGTTGGTTTCATTAACATAATTCTGGCAACGTTTCTGACAAAATTGTGTCGATAAAAAAGAATGCTTTTAGCAGCGACTTTTCATGATCTGGGTGAGATGTCATCAAACAGTCATTAAATAAAATGACATAACTTGGTTTTACGAGTTACCGATTTATCGATTTTATTAGATTCGCGTTGCCATTCTTTCTAAATAAAGATTGAAAGTCCTATTATAATTAATTCTAAACGTATAGTGATTCTAGTATTGTAAATGGAAATATTGGAAATTTTCTAAGACCTAAGGGAAACATTGGAAAAAATGGAAATATTCCAAATACGAGGTAAACAAATTCTAAATAATGTTTAGCGGGTTGCTGTCGTATGATGCTGACAACAATCGCCTTTTTTTATCACTGGAGGGTGAGCGTAAATAAAACTACCGTGACTACGTGCGAACAGAAAACAAACTATATTTCTGTCGTTATACTTAAATCTAATAGAATTACACTTGGATGTTTTTAGAAATGAATGCTCGACTGAGAGAGCGGACTCAAAAGATATGCTTGTATGATCTGTCTAGATGAACTGATTCCCACAGTAGAATCATGTCCCTTCGTCGGCTCATTTTTCCCTCTCTTCATCCGGATCTCTTTGCCGTTTTGTTCGAGGTACCTTCGGAGCTACCTATACTTGGGTTTTTCCTGATTGGATTTTATGATGGAAAAGTTTGAATATATTTTTTATTACGCATGCATCATAATCAACGATTATCGCACGCTGCAGCGTGCTTAAAATGATGTTTATGATGCGCCTACTTTTTTAAAGGTTGCTATAGAAACATTTGATCATGTCAAATATGACAGATTAATATATTCCTCAATATATCCCTTAAGTTTAACATTTAAAACATTTTTGAGATTATGATGCATTCGTAATAAAAAATAGCGTATGATATACGTGTATCAGAGGCCTTTAAAGCCCTTGCGACTTACAAAACACTCCGCTGCGCGTCGTGTTTTAAAATATGTCGCGCGTGCTTTAAAGGCCCTCTTATACACTTATATCATAATATACTATTACCTTTCAAGGGTCGATGTTTATGAGCTTCAGGCTAGCCGATATGAAATTAATATTTTACAAGGAGGGTTTTCTAGGGCTAATGCATATTTACAATGTCGGCGTTATTGAGGGAAAAACCTAAAAATCTAATATAATAAAAACTACCTAAGGCGAAATCTATACAGTGTGATATGTACAAAAATGGTGCATACAGACTAATTTCTAATGTTATATAAAAGGCAAGTGTGGGAGACGTAAAGCCGCCACAAATGTTTTGTATGAATTATTAAGAGAAAAACAAACTGAAAACAAAAATGTAGAGATGAACGTAAGTATCATTTATCTGCTCGAAAAAACCCGGTGGTCGCCAATTCAACTTGGTTTATAGAGCGTTTATAATATCAGTCTCAGTTTACAAAGCATTGCTGGTAGCCAAGGGGCAGCATAATTTATTTGTAAATCTGTACAACAATCTGTATTAGACAATAAAGTATCCATCTAATCGGCTTAAAATTTGATACTGATTCAGAAATGGATATTCCAATGAATATTAATTTATGATTAATAATAACATTGCTCAATTTTTATTTCTTATTCTGTAGGATGATATAATTTATAATAGCGCACATCCAACAAGGGGCAACTTAATTTTTATAATATGACTTTTATACTGACCAATTGCCTTAGTTCCCATCATATCTAAAGTTATGAAAAAACTGATTAACGAAAAGCTGTTAAGATATCTCGAATCGGCCGGCATCATAAGCGATCACCAGTATGGCTTCTGCAAGCTCAGATCAACGGGACATCTCCTGACTTACATAACCTCTCTGTGGTCCAAAGCCATCGAGAGCTACTGCGAATCGCGTGCAGTGCGTCTCGACATAGCCAAAGCATTTAATAGAGTATGGCATGACGCACTGTTAAGCAAATTGACAGCATACATACTATCGCCAGCACTGCTTCTATGGCTTACAAATTTTTTAAGGGATCGAAGCATCCGAGTTGGAATTGATAGAGATTTCTCGGAGGAATTTAAAATCAATGCCGCAGTTCCTCAAGGATGTATATTATATCCCACACTGTTCCTGCTCTATATCAATGATCTCTTAGACGGGACAAACAATTATATTTACAGCTTTGCAGACGACAGCACTCTTATATCCTCATTCATGTCGCGAACTTCAATAACCGCTGCTCGTTCCCAACGCGAGCTCGAAAATCAGATTGCTGCGATCAATAAGGATGTGAACGCCATCGTGGAATGGAGTGAGTAAAACAAAGTCCAGTTCAATGCCCGAAAGACCCACAACAGCTGTCTTCTCAATAAAAGCAAACACCACAGGACCAGACTTATCAGTGACAGGACAAACACTGACTCAGGCCTTATCCATAAGCTTGCTGGGCACGAACGTAGAAAACAACATGTATTGGCGTAATCACATCACCAAAATCGCCAAGGCAGCACTTGGCAGCAGCACAAAAGCTAGCAGCACTCTATAGAGCAAAGTTGTATACACCTCATCAGCTCTTACTGCTTTATAAGGCTCAGATAAGACCATCTCTGGCATACTGTTCCCATGTGTGGAGCACGGTACCCAAACACTTGCTCAAGATATTAGATTCCATACAGAGGAGAGCAGTCCGTCTTGTGTATGACCCAGAGTTGACTAAACACCTTGGTAGCCTTGAACTTCGAAGTAAAATGGCGGACCTATCTCTTTACTATCGATAGTACTACGGAAAGTGTTCGAACGAGCTGGCACTTATGATTCCGCCCAGAGTTATGCCAAACAGAAATATCCGTCGGCCACAAGCTGCTCATCAACATACGATTCAGTTGCGCTGTTGCGGGACTCCTTTAGCCGGAGGACTGTCTTGCTCTGGAATGGACTTCCAAGTAACGTCTTTTCCGAAAATTACAACCTACAGCGCTTCGAGTCCAACGTCCACCGTCTTCTCAACACACGCACCGCTCGTTGAGTGATATAGGATTTTCCTTTTGTGTGTGTGCCGCACATAAAAAAAATAGGGATCAATTCTGGAAACTTTCAACAGATTACATTTTATTGGAATTGATTCCATGAACTAACATTTGTTTTGATAAAAAAAATTCTTAAACTATATGTATAGGATAAATTCCTTCAGGACTGTCATTTATTAGTAGACATCTCAAAGTACTCGTCTCTTTAAGTGTAACAGTCCGATTTTGCCAGCGTCAAATATTTTTAAATTTCATTTATACGCCACATTTAGAAAAAAAATGCTGAATTTTGCACTCATCGGTTTATTAATTCTAAAGTTATTGATTCGATTTGCTGATAATACGCTTGAAATTGCCGCCTTTCTTAATGTAAATTAACTCTACTCTAAGTATGGGTTAACGATATATTTGTATTAGCATTTATAACACGTTGTGACTACATTTATTTTAGTTGATAAGCGAAGCACATTGTTATTAGGATAGCTTGGCTTAGTTTATATTACATTACCGTAGAACGGCCAGTGAACCGATTTATATTTTTAAAAATTCTGTTAATAAAACCCGCAAATACGCTGCATTTGACTCGTGGATTCATATTTTATTGTCGGTTGAAATATTTCATAACTTTTTGGAACCCCTTGGACTCCAATTACCGGCCGATCATTTCTGAGATCGTTAGATCTTTTTGGGACCTCTGCTTTTAAATATATTTATCTCTTCACATGGCAGGCTGCAGTTTTTGTAATGTTCGGTTGTTCGTTCCGAACAATAGGAATGGGCTATCCTCCCGTGATTGTCGCTCTCGATTTAGATTTTTAAACGTTTATCATTTTCGTAGGTGTATTTCCTAACATTTCTTGAAAAATGTAATTTTAGCTCATTAATTGTGGATTCCGCCGTCGTTTACCATCGATAACTTAATCGTTTATTATCTTAGAATTATTCCTTGTTTCGAAATCACTTCGCATGTTTCAGCCCATTACTACTCCTTGGTCCGACGTAGGTTTTTTAATTTCGTAGAAAGAAAAAGGCAAATTGACGAAAACCAATCGAGAGTTCTTCTAAGATCACCTTTCAAGGCGAGAAGAAGGTTTGCTAGTGCAGTCATACAGAGACTCCACATTTAGTATTGTGATTTAATACGACCCTTTTCTTTGGGGATATATTGTGGTATCTCTTTGTGTGTTGAAACGACCGATTTTTCGGAATCTAAATACTGTACTAGGTAAGAATTTTGTCTGGAATTACTTTTTTCCCTATTGCCTGTGAAGCATGCGGACAACGCCATGACGCTAATGGTTTCTTTTCCCTTATTTCTAGAGGCTTTCCACGTTCGTCATATAAAACCGAGACCGTCGAATCTCCCATAACCCTCACACACTAACGAGGTAATTATTGCTACAGTTTTTTGCCTAAATCTCGGCCTAAATTAATGATTTAATTGCTTTATCTATGTTAACCTTTTTTGTGCATAGTCCGCCATTTGCTTTGCATCCCATATGTTATCTTATCTACTCCATTTTCTCAAATCCGAATTTTTATTTTAATGTAATTTTGATCCTATGGGAAAGTTTATATTTTCTTTTAGGGGTGATTCATACCTATCTTTTTTATATTCAAGTTGTCTGTACTTTAGTATCTCTTTTATTTGCTGATGGTCATTGCAAGTCCATGTTTTTTTGTGGGGGAATTTGTTTTATAAAGAAAATATATTTATGCAAGGGGGGCTATGGTTTTTTTTTATTAAAGTAAAGCGGCTTTGTCTAATGCGCACTGGGTTATTTCAGGGTTTTACCAGCAGGCTACCACCTTTTACTACCAGGCTACCACCTTTACCACCAGGCTGCCACTTTTGCTAGCAGGGTACAAGTTTTACTAGCGGGCCACAACTTCAATTAGTGGGCCCCAGTTCAATTATCAGCCAATCTTGATACCGAGCTATCGAGTTCTGGGCTAGTCTTTCCCTCGGGGCCATCGAATAGCAGTATCTCAGGTATCTATAGGTGCCCGGCGCCTCCACCAGAGTTCGACGACCGGATTTGGGTATCATACAGAAGCTTTATCTTTCATAAATTCGTTTGTTTATCAGTTTAATATAATCGCTTTTAATTTTCCTTCGTTTAATATAAATCAAACATTGACCGCCAAGCTCTGAGATAGCTCATTAACTTTATTTTTATTTATTCACTGGTTTATCGGACCGGTTAATCTAATTGCTCTGAATTTTCTCTCTTTTTAATATAAGTCAAGCATTGACAGGCTTTAAAACAGTTTCCATAATTGTATTCTTTTCATTCCTTTATCGATATCGAGTAATATAACCGCTCTGAATTTTCTTTATAATATATATCAAATATTGACAACTAAGCTTTCAATAAGTTTTATTCTAATTTTATTCCTTTTATTAATTTATCTAGTCATTTGATTTAATTATTGTGGCCGTTCAATCCCACATTTAAAATTGGTGCAGCTATTAGCGCACGCATACCTAGATGTAATTAGCTTAGTTAACATCAATGTGATCACTTCGGTTTGTAGGGTTTAGTACATTTAGTTGTAAGGCATACAGTACGGAGTATAAATAAACAACAGAATTGGTGTCCGTACAATCTCCATATTGTACGCTGTTTATTTTATCAATTACTTTAATAGTCATTTGACATTTCTTTGTCTCTAAATTTGCAAATTTTATTGTGGGATTGTTGCTGTGTTTTCAAAAAAAAAAGAAATTAGTGGAAAATATATTGTTCCTTAAATTTTAGATTGTGTTTTCTTGTTTAGTTGAGATTAAGTGCCTTTTTGATTTAATAAGCGGGCCTAGCCGCCTGCACAACACTCGCGGAGCTTTTTCAGTTTAGTTGGACGGAACTGGTGGCGCTCTAACGACCCCACTACCGGTGCCGGGCATTTGCAATACGACTCTCCGGGGCAAGGTTTCCTTTTAATTAAAACTCTTTAGTTTTAACTTTAAGAAGAAAAAAACATGTTGCATAAGTATGTGTGTATTCCAGACTTTGGTTTATTTTGAATCCGTCTCATTGCTTTGGTCAAATTTTTGTTTTTCATGATGTATGATGCTTTCCGAGAGTCAGTAGGCTGAATGTTCCCTATGCTATGAGAAATTCATTTCTGAGCTCTTTTTTCTCGAGTTCTAAATTTATCACTCAATTATTCATACTTCTTCTTCAGTATCTTTCTATGGCAAAGTTAGGGGAGAGGAGGGAGTGGAAGTGCGGGAGGGTTTAGCATAGTAACCCCAGCTTCAATATTATCAACAACCGATCTAAAAGGATAATTAAATTATAAGCCAAGCATTCTAAAAATAACGGCACGTTTTTTATTATCTTTAAACAACGTTTTCAAAATGAATAAGAAATTCTTAAACGATGACATCAAAAGTTTGGGTTGAAGTAGAAATTAATTGCGATGTAGACAATCTAGACTTTTACTAGTTTCTTTAGTTATGCGACATGAGAGTGCCAAGAAGACTTATGGCACAAGACAGGTTTATAAATTTGTGTTGAAATAAACAAAAATGTGTTAAACCAATTGCAGCCTTTAGCTTTTCTCTTTTAATCTTGCATTAAAATCCCTATCCAGTCTAGGGATTTAGCGATTCTGGTAGTTAATTTTGCTCATGCATAGACAGTATGTAGGCTCAAAATCACCATGCAGACCATTTCCTTGGTCTGCTTGGTGATGTTTCAAAAATCGGTCTCCGTTAAAGGCGCTGTGGTCAGAGAGGAGCATGCTCTCTGACCACAGCGCCCTAAGGGACAAGGTATATTCTTCATGATCATTTCGAAATAAATAAGGTGGGCTCTAGATATAGTACCAATATTTATATTTTCTTCAGCAATTAAATACCAGAGACCCAAAATCTATTGTTCTAATGGCACCTACACATACAGGTGAAGTTTTTAGAAAATCTGCGAAATCACTGAAAGCAATATTTTGATACTGAATGCTCGAATTATAAAATATTTTTAAAAATTTAAAGTGGCTTGACATAAGATAGTACTCAAGAACTGATTATTTCAACTTTTCAAGCTCCGTTATTCTTAAAAACTATCTTTTTCGTGCATACACCTCGTACAATTTTATTATTCAACAAAGTTAAAGATGACAATTTTAAAAGCCCACTTTTATCTTCAGTCAGTTCGTGTTGCTTACCTCATTTCTCATTCCCATCACGTCTTGGCGGAAATTCGGCCTTTTTATGCAGGATTCAGCGGAAAGAGCGCATAAAAAGATGCGATCTAATAAAAATATTTCGCCAGACATCCGCACAATCTTGCTACAAATGAAGATAAATTGTTAAGAGAATTGTAATAACGCAGGATTAATTAAACTGTCTTGTTCCAAATTGTGGATGAGATTTTTAATAATAAAAGAAAATGTCTTATTACTCTATAAATTAACTCACGTTATAATGTGCATCTGAGAACGTACTGAAATCCAAAAACCGGCCAAATATGAGCTTAATTTGTATGCAGAGGGTTTCATACAGTACCAAGCTTTATGAGTGGTAGAAGAAAACTAGATGAAACATATGATAGCTAGCAAACAGTATGAATTGTCATACTTAGGTTTACTTGTTAGAAAGTTTATTAGGAATTTGAAAATGAAAAAAGTATTCATTTTGAAATTATTTTTGAATTGCTTTGTCACTGAAAAAAAAATTTATTTGATCCAAATAAAAATGGAGTTTATTTAAGCAAATATTTGTTTGATAATGGCCAAACAAATATTTGTTTGAAAAAAAATTAATATTTATTTGATTTATTTTTAAGTTTTTCTTTATTCGAAATAAATATTTATTGCGAACAAACAATATGATTTTATAATCGTTGTTCACAGCAAACAAAAAAAACTTTAAAACAAATAAAATTATTTTGATTCAAATACGAGAAATTCTTTGGTACAAATACCCAAAACATTGGTTTAAATACCCGACCTATTTAAATTAAAACACAAAGCTTTTGGAACAAATATAACATATATATGTTCTAAAATCTTTGTGTTTTGATTGAAATCTGAGGTGTATTTGTTCCAAAAACTTGGTATTTTAATTTAAATAGGTCGGTAATTTAAACCAATGTTTTGGGCATTTATACGAAATAATTTCTCTTATTTGAATCATATAATTTTAATTTGCTCAAGCCTGTTTTATGTTTCAATATGTAGCTTAAAAAAAAACACTGTTATTATTATTAAGACGTATTTAGATTTCACGTTTTAGCTGAAATAAACTATATGTCTTAGTTTTCTTTTAAATACTAAAGTATCCAAATTCCGAAACCTTATCTAACCACCGATTTGTAAATGGTATGTCAGAACACTTAACTTTGAATTACCAAATTCATGACAGGAACAGTTGCCCACAGTAAATAAAATAAAAGTTAAAAAGGGATATCCAAGAAACATTTTTATTCAAAGGTATTAAAAACAAAGAACAAAACGAGTATTTCCAAAATATAAATAAAAAATATAATCAGATTTTTTGTCTCTGCTTATCACTGGTTTTGAAAGCTAAATCATTTTTATAATGAAAAAAACTATTATCATAAGCTAAAAACATCTTTTACTTACTTTTACTACTACTTATTAATATTAACGGTAACTCACTAGTTTTTATAAAAAATACTAAAATTCTAAAGTTCATAAAAATTTTATCATATAAAAATAGTAACATTTTACTTAATTAAACTAATAGGACATACAACTACCTCTTCAGATCCAGTGTAATGAGCATTGAACGGAAATGGCACAAGATGTCACCGATTCTATTGTTAGTAACGACATTAAATCGATTTCCATCAGGCTACGTAAAACTTCGATGCCGTCAATATTTTGATCTAAAAATAAAACAACAATAACTAAAACAAAAAATAATAGAAACGAAACAATTGTGACTGTTGTTCATGATGTTATTTGAATAGCCTGTTATATTGTTTAAAAGTATGTCATCCTATTAACAAAAATAATATTTTTTTAAATACTATTATATTTAATCGAAATAAAAAACAATTTGCTTCAAAACTGTACTTCCATGGATCAACCATTTATTTATTTAGATTAAATAAACAGGGCTTTGAAATACCTATCAATTCATATTATATTATGTAGGTACATACAAGAACGAAGAGGACGCCATTGAACTTGTACAACGTAAAAAGCAAAAATACTCAAACAAGATCGTACGCCAAACTACCTAAGCGAACTGTTATACACTATTGTAGGCGTATATCGCGTGAATTCATCTGCATCTCTAGGTAGTAACAGCACAAAACAATTTTTAATTAGGTACTAGTAAAACTCACGCCATTTTGATTATGAGAGAACGCGTCTTATTTACAAACGATTGATTAGGTACCTAGCTAAGTAATATAATAAAAATGTAACTTACCTTGAAAGGAGGGCACAAATGACCCAAGTCGCATTTAATTAATGTATTTTTCATCACAAATACTAACAAAATAGCGACAATGGGTGGATAAAATTTCCCTATAGGACGGCAACAGAAATGAAACTGAACTAAGGGCCCGAGGCGGGGACTGGGAAGCATAGAGCGTCGACGCGGCTGCGCAACTGCTACGAGTTGTAAGAAAGATATTTGATCAAATATTCACAATCTTTAATTTAAAGCAACCCTTATTTGTTTTAAATAATGGAGAGGTTTCGTGTCTCTAAATCTTTAAAGCGAATAAATATGTGTTTAATATGGAAAAAAGTCTTGCTATCACAAGGCAAAGAAATAACCAAGAAAAATCAAACACGCCCAAGTATTTAAATTAAAGAAATTTAATTTAATCTAAATAATTTTTATTTAAAGCAAATAAATAAAAAGCAAAGAAATATTTATTAAGGTTTTTTTCTCACATTTTTATCAGTGTAATGTTTTAGTTTTAACAATATTCTTTTACAATTAAGTTCAGCAGTAAGCTTTATGTCGTCAACACATCTCAAGAGTCTTTTTGATCGATTATAACTACGGTACTTCCATGACAACATTGGTCTATGTCATGTAACTTTATCATCTCTTACTACATAGATGGCTCATTACCACATAACCATTTTCTGTTTCGTATAGTACGTTTGCCCTTTCATCGCTCCCTGACATTTTTTTGGCTCTTTTGTGTCTATTTTAATTCTACTGATTTCAAATATGACCTCGATTTTTTTTGTTGATCCCATTAAACAGTAAAACTTCCTTTAGGAATCAATAAACAGTCACGAGTTCGCTCATTAAAATTACAGTTTTACAGTAAACAAAGACAATTTCCATTGCAAAAATATTGCCAGCTTAGAGACTGGATTTTCTGAAATATTCACTTTTTCTCCTAATAGATTCTACTGAAGCAGACGAGATCCAAGGAGTTGTGCCTTTGTTTTGAGAAGACCCAAATCATGAATAAGATGGTTGAGCTCGTCCTGAGATATAAAATTCGGCTGCTTAGTGCTATTACATTCGCTGGTATAAAATCGTCTAGATCATCCGATTCCTAGTCTATTTTGTATTATTACGGAGACTTAGGGTCAGGTATGTTTGAAGTATCTTGAGGCACAGGCCTAAGATATTTAATTTTGTGTTTGCTTTTACCAGAAATCATGTAGTATCAACGTAGTTGTGAGGTTCGTGCAAAATCGTTAGTATATTCCAAATTACCCAACCCATTAAACTTCTAAAGCAAGTATTGCAAGACAAAATTTGGAGGTCCAAACTCTACCGTGAACTCCAACTTTGCAGCCCAAAATATAACTCGTAAACTTTTCTTACAAGTGGAATTAAAGTCTTTCGTTAGGTTTTTAGGGTCTCTTTACCAGATATGTAATAGAAGTTACTCCTCTTGTTGACACAGGATCGCAACGGCTTCGTTTATGTTCAATCAAAATAATAGTACTGAATGCACTATTTAAAATGACAATTACCACGTCTGTATCGCACAGCCACAAAGAAATAACTAAATTGGCTACCAAACTGTTCTTTTATAACTGGTGAATATTGTACCTGTTCTGTAATTCCTTCGGGCACTTTCGGCGGTTCCGGTTCGAGCCATCAGTATTTCTCCTATCGGTCAAAACGTATTGGCCACGTCCTCTAGATTTGGGTACGTGACCAGACAATTTCAAGGCTAGTCTAGGAGTTACACAAGTAGAAGTTATTCAAATAACACATTAGTTTGGCAGGGAGGATTTTGATGCAGAACAGTGATATTGATCTAGTCATAAACTTTGGCTTATCTGTCAAGTGCAATTTTGTGTGCTATAAGGTACTCATACTCATAGGGGGCGTAACAAGTCTTATTTAAGTCCCTTTCAGTACCTCCTATAGCTCAACGATGATGCTTGCTCTTATGATTATATTATAAAATAATACTTTCCTTATAGAGCTGGTAACAGCGCTAGAGACGATGTAACAGAGAGAAGAAGCCGAACAAACGACAAACGATTAGTTTTCAAAATTGCCAATAAGGGCTGCGATAACTAGTGTTATTATCTTGCATTTTTCTAAAATCGGAACTATTTATGTGCTTTTAATTACGTGAAACTTATACCTAACATTTCGTTGTATATTTAGGTATACACTTTATATTGTTAGGCGTATTTTTAAATACGTAAAACCATATATGTAGGATTTAAAGACCTGTTGCTTTTGTACCGCTCGGCCGATTTGTTTACAGAACAGTTTATAAATTTTTGTTCGTGTTTAATTATTGTAGGTTTTCTCTCGGATTCGGCCAATTTTGTGGTAACTGATACTTAGTGTAATTATGCCAGAAAAGTGTTGTATTCCTGACTGTAATGGAAACTATGAAAATAACCCTAAAGATCTTGTTTTCGGTTTTCCAAAAGACGTAAGTTTACGACAAAAGCTATACCCCGAGATAAATTTGAGCCCACAAATAACACGAATGTATGTGAAGCTCATTTTCCTGAAGGTAGTATAATAAACATCTATACATTTACATAGCTTAGTTAAACGACTTCCTATCTGTCTAGACCCTAAGGACATTTCAAGCTTCAAACACTGATAAGTTTTCTACAATAGAATTATAAAACCACGGCTAAAAGAAGACTGTATACCGTCTATTTTTAAATTCTTCTAGTTATTTAACAAAAAATGCCAAAATATGGCCAAATAAAGATGAAAAACTCATAAATATTGATGAGTTAAATTTGTCAAAAGCCCCCGGAATAAGCAAAACTGATTTTGAGGAGCACTAGTGGTACTGACAGTATGAGAAAGAATATTCTGCAGTTTCATAGCGCTAGCTTTGTGTTTTGGTTTCATTATTGAAAAATGCGAATTATAATGTGGTGCGCTTTTGACTGCAGTAAGTAGTACAAAAGTACCTCCTCTCAAAAGCGCAGAAGGTTGTTCTTAATCGAGTTTTCTTAAAAGGCTGGTCGTAATGATTTTTCTACGTATTTTAAATAAATATGATCATATATTTAAGGTGGTGACTTCGAGATTTTCATTGTTGATGCAGCTAGATGTTCAGTAATTGTCTCCAAGTTTATATTTTAGGACTTTCTATCTTCGCTATATCATCATACTCACGGAACTCACCTTTTCATATATTCTCGGCTAATTTTATTAGTTCGTCTGGAGTCACCTTGAGTAATTATATAACTACATTTTTATTAACTATTTCTTTTATTATTAGTTCCATTGTGTCCGTCAGAAATATAACGTGTAAACTCTAATAGCTTCACCATTGGTTTCCTCTCTGTTATATATTTTGTTTCCATATCCAACAAAATTATTTGGTTTCATCATTTGTGTTGCTTTCGACTGTATTTTGTATTTATCTTTACCCATCATCTCGTTGGCTTTGATTCTTTTTCTCGAGGGATTGAGTTTTCTTTTTGCTCGATTAATAACTTTATGTTGGTCATTTCTACCATGCCCTTTTTAAATTTGTGTTTTGCTTCTTTGGAACATTCATAAGTTCCTCCCAATTGTTAAATTTAACAATAAATTCATCTTTACCTTGTCACAATCTTCCAAACACTATTCAAACTTAAATAGAATCGAAAAATGGCGAGTATTTTTTGGGCGTGTATATGTTTGAAAAAGGGGTCAAAATTTGATAGCGAATTTCTAGCAGGAAAGTTCCCTAAATCCTTGTTTGCTTCGAAAATATTGGGAAAATGGATTTTTCAGAAAAACATCGACATCAATTTCTAGGTCAAAAAATTAAGGTTTTTATTTTATTTCTCGAAAAGTTATTAATAGAAGACACTTGGAAATGATGAGGCCTTTTATAGAGCTAGTTGAATTTAAACTTTTCGTCTTTCGAGTTTGGACACGACACGTTATCACTTAACGTTTTATCAGTGAAAAATGATTCTATAGCAATTTTCCATATAACATTGGGAAATATCAGAAAATCGATATTAAATTGAAAAAGTATTATGACTAGATAGCTTTGCTTTTGATGTGAGAGAGCAAATTTGAGGAAATACTCCTTCCAATATTTAGATATGACATTTAAGTTAAAATATTTAGATTTATACATTTAATTGGCTAAAATCTTATTGAAAACGGTTTGAATCCGGAAAAATGGGTCAGGATCGGAAAATGTGGACATTTTTTGGTGACTAGAAGTAGTTTCTGGTGGATATATTGGTCCGAATTATCATTTGCAACTATTTAAAGGTGGGAAAAGCGATAAGAAACGGTTCCTGCCGATTTTATGTTAAACATCGAAATTCTGACAAGTAATTTCAAAATACAGAAAACAA
Source organism: Pissodes strobi (assembly GCA_016904865.1). NCBI lineage: Eukaryota > Metazoa > Arthropoda > Insecta > Coleoptera > Curculionidae > Pissodes > Pissodes strobi. The sequence continues at coordinate 946,332 of MU181918.1, forward strand.
AAAATTTTAATGTTTCATAATATTAATTTCGCATTGTTGAGCACATACTTAAGTCAGTTATATTCCGGAAATTTTAGTATTTTGCAAAGAAATCCTCCTCTAATGCTTTAAGCCCAGTTTCGTAAAAATATTTCGTCTTCTTCTTGTTTTAGTCCTAAAATTAATAGGTAAATTTTGAATAATGACACTTAAGTCAGTAATTTGAAATGCAAAAATTGAAGCTACAAGAAAGCATTTCAAAATCTTTCCTGCCTAAATGTGTAACAATGGAAATTGGAGAGTTTGATTGTTTGCTTCGTTTTGAGCAATCCTCGTAGTCATCTATCCAAACATCATCGGTAATTCGTTACATAATTTGATTAGTTAATAAGCGTAAAATTTACATAGCTTAGTTAAACGACTTCCTATTTATAATACGATGTCTAGACGCCAAGAAAAAGTAGTGTTGAAACGCCAAATGGCGGTATAGGTTTTAAAAACCACAGAGCTGTAATGGGGTTATTTATTTTTATGACCCCTTTTTGCCCTCTTTCACGACCTTTTTAGAGTTAACTTAGAAGTTTACGAGGGAACCCGATGAAATGTAACAAAGAAAGCCAAAAATAACTCTAATAATTCAGGGAGGGTATGCTGTTAGCTTTTTATAAGGTTATTAGTTTTCATCTGGTGGTGACTTTGAAGCAGTGGACAATATGCGATATGCGAAGCCAAAAGATACTTAGATACATGTATTTGTTGTTCCAGAACTATGATTAGGATAAATCGATTTAGATAATATATTTATTTATTTATTAATACACGGGACAAGCCCATTCGTACATTTGTAAAATAAAATAATACAATATACTAATAAGTAACATTCACACCAATCAAAATGCATTTCTATAACTACAAAACACAGTAAATTAGAACACTAAACATATTCATATGGCAACCAATGAAGTATTTAAAAACATTTTAAATGCTTCATTTAGTTTAGAATTTTCCTGAACTGCCTGAAAATATTTTCAAATGTGGATAAGTAAAGTTTTAGTCCAAAAATGTAGGTTTAAGCAAAGTTTACTTAGCAAGAGACAAATAAGTTATTTTCATGTGTTTGCTTCAAGGCGGAAGACAATGTTGTTTGTTCCAGAAAAGAGATATTTTTGAACTTCCATTGTCTTTATTGTTTCATTGTCACAACATTTTAATATGAAATAAGTTATTTAGTAGCCACCTGAAGACGACTGGCGATACTTTTCAGCTGAAAGGTCGTGATAAAGTAACCCTAAAGGCAATAAAAATTTAAAAACGCCTCTTTTCTGGAGTATTATGCAATATTCTCTATTTTTTTTTATACATGTGGATAATTATTTTTTGTTAAAGTGGATTCAGAGCAGATGGGGGTGAGATGAGAAGAGGATAACTGGGAGGTGGTGGGGTGATGTACCAAGAAAATACCGGAGAAAATACTGCATAATGTAGCTTTTTCAGAACGTTTCTGTTCAGGGATTCCAATTATGTTATTATTTTCCATTGCCAATTATATATTAAGAGAAATGAAGAGGGGTTAGGGAGATATCTGTGATGCAAATACATTTTGACTAATGCTCCCTAATGAGTTCAATCACCCTATCATTTAAACTCGGCCTATTGTTTTAAGTTAAATCAGTTTGGGAAACTGCCAAGGTGTTGCACTCAAACATTGTCAAGTGAGTATGAACCACTGGAGAATTTTTTCTTAGTAAAGTTTTTCAACAATAATGTTATTCACCTCTCTCTATTACTTAGTCCCTCATCTAATTTTATAAGACAATGTTTCAATTAGAAAAAAACTGCAAATGTTTTACTGCTTTCTTCCGTCATTAATTTTCTACGTTTAAGCTCTTTTATATAGGCTTGTCAAGTTCAAACCTCAATTTTTATATTTGTTTTTAACAATAATTTTACTGAAGTTCGTTTCAAAATTAAAGAAAGGAATAAAACAGTTATAAAAATCATCCGATACGCCAAGAAAGATCCAAATTAAAAACCTTGTTTTGGCTATGACGTACCTATGCGTAGTATCTGCTTTTCGTTTCATAAGAACATTGTTGCTCACTCACGTGGCTATTCAAATTCTCTGATCTAAGCTCATTTTCCCAGCTTGAAATCGTTTTAAATGAGATTTCAGGTAAATAAATCTACTTACTTATCACACAAACTATACGTATCATTATGCTAAAAGTACAATTTTACCTCGAAATCTGCCATAAAGTCCTCTAATCATAAAAAATACACACTTTCCTAGCCTGACTCAAAGCGTTTTCGGGAGACTTTAGGCAATTAAATAGGTATATAAATCTACATGTTTTAAGCTAAACACCTTTTCAAAATATTGGAAGACGTGTTCCTTCACATTTCTCATATTACATCAAAAGCAAAGCTATCTCTTTACTAGTAAAATTGACCAAATATTGGATATATTTTCAGATTTTCTGCATTTGACGTTGATTTTCTCTTATTTCCAGATATCGCATGGAAAGTTGTTATAAAATTTTGTTGTAGCAAAGTTCACCAGGCTTACGAATCTGAGATTGATTTCTTGGAAAAAGGTATGTTGGTTGGCACGTCCACTTAAAGTAGATTTTTCAAAGTGAAAATCAACAAAAATCACTAATTCGGCATTTCCAATTGGATCGGTATCTCCTCATTAACGTACGAAAGTTTGGTTGCTCGAGATTATTCGGTTCTTCAGTAATAAAATATTAAGTGGAGCCGTTTCAAAACCAGAAATGGCGAAAAGTTTGAATTCAAGTAGCTCACCATGTATAAAAGACATCATCATTTCCAAAGTGTCTTCTAATAAAGTTTTGGGCCTATATTCTCGTCAAGTAATCGGCTTTTCTAAAAAAAATACTTTTGGGGAGAAAAAATAAAAACCGTCATTTCTTTGACCTAGAAATCCATGTGTTTTACATTTTTCCGACATTTTCGAAATAGAGAAGAATTAGAGAGTTTTTCCTAGAAATTCCTTTACGAACATTACTCCTTATTGTATTTGGTAATATATAAAAATGCTGTTGGTCAGTGACTTAAAAACACATAACAGTGTTTAGTTATCATCTAGTAAGAAGTGAGACAGTTGGTTCGTGAAAATGGCTAGCGTTTGTGATTTTGTTGCAGGAAAAGAGTTAGCAAAGGTAGTTTATAAGTGATAAATTTATTATTTTTAAGGTGTACAATGCATGCTCTTAAACACACGCCAAAATCCAATAACCGGTGTTGCAAAGTTGAAATGTGTTCAAATATGGCTGGGTCCGGAGATTCAACAACATCGCGTGAGGAAAGTGTTCCACTCAAATTACCAAAAAAAAAAAAATTATGTGCCTCACCTTTATAAGCACACAACTGAAGTGAAACTTCTGAAAGAGATAAGGAATTTAGTTTTTATTTTGTTTTTAGCTTTTTTTCCAAACTTTTGCTCCCGGTTTCGACACTTTTTTTTCCTTTTTTTTTTTCAACTTCTCTTTTTAACCTTATTTCATTTTATAATACCCTTATCAACTTTCCGAACAATTTTTTTTCGTTAATTATTTTTATTATTTGGTACTTTTATTAATATTCCGAACAATCTTTTGTTTTTGTTTTTTCTATTCAATTTGTTTTCTTATCTCGTTTTATAATACTATTATTAACTTTCTGAACATTTTTTTGTTTTTAAAATTTTTCCCATGTTTATATTTGTTTCATAAAGCATCTCCGATCTCGTAGCTAAATTCCTTCGCTTTTTTTGGCAGAAAACCGCGTTTCTCTAATTTTTTTTTTATTTTTCTTATTTCCTTTTATAATACTTTTATTAACTATCCGAACAATTTTTTACGTTTTTTTAATTTTCCCCCCATTTTTTCGAAAAAGTTTGGGTATCTGGGAAGGGGAAGGGTACGGGGTATAAGTCCCCCTCCCCTGAAGACGTCGTGAAACGGGGCCATCCCTTGTCAGATTTTCGATTCGAGGCTGCGCACACTGGCGAAATTTACCTAAAAGCTGGCCAAAAATATTTTGATTATCAATTTGATACAAAAATGTACTGAAGTGTTCTTAAAGCTCTTAATTAGAGTAGACAATAAAAAATATGTGTATCTAACAGCCAAAGCGCGCTTGTCACTGAGAATTGTGTAGGATTGTAGTCATTAACGGAGAAATAAAAAAAAAGTTGAATATTTAAAGAAAAATATACTATATTTTACATATAATTTACATAATACAATATATACAAAAATTAAATAAACAATATTAAAATTTTTATTCATCGTCTTAGTCCCCACTAATATCTATATCACTATCATTTTTTTCTCCGATTAGGGGTTCGTCAAAAAATGCCAAAACTTGTAAAGGATACTATTTAAGTTTCCTTACAGATATTTTTTTCATACTAGATATTAGAGGATCTGATGATACTAAAAGATTATTCAATATGTCTTTCATATTTTGCTCCCTTGAAAATTTGCGAGAATGGAATTCTCTAAATCTTTTAATATCCTTATTTCTTGATTCCTGGGCTTCTTCCCCAAGTTGCCCAATTGGAATCATGAAATATGAAATAATTTCAACCAATCTGCGAGCTGATTCCTTTTTATTAAAATGGATTCCTCTGAAGAACCCATATATTTAGTAGTATTAAATATATGGAAGAACCTGCAATCCAAACGGTTTCATTAGAAATCAACCATTTTATTATTTTACATCCTTATTTTAAATTATTATAATTATTATTATTATTATTTTAAAATTTCGTCTCAAAAAGTCTAAAACAGTTTTTCTTAAGTTAAAAAAATGTCAATTTATTACATTAAACATTGAGTACGCCGACCGCTCCGACGCGAATTGAAGTTCTAACAATAAATTAACAAAATCAACAGTGATACGATGATTCAAAAGTAAAAAAATCAAGAGTTATCGCAAAGTTTCGCAATTTTTTCTTGTTGGGTCTTACAAAGAAGTGTTTTCAGTAATACAAAAAAAATATTTCGTCTTGGTCCAACTTGGACTTTTTTTTATATAACCTGAGTAAAATTATAAAAAATATATTTCTGGTTGATTTTGAAGACTACACACACAAAATACTAAAAAGAGATTAAAACTTAAGCACAATTGTAGATTTACTTACCACCAGCAATAGGCTCCATGATATATTTTCGGAGTTTACACAAAACTAAACGAAGAACACAAAATTAAACTCGATTTGTTTAGATGCACTTACAATAAATAACACCATTCACTACAAAGGTCTACTTCGTACTAACGTATTTTAGGTCAGGCTAATAAAATTTATATTTGAGTGGTGGTTTATGACTACTTGGTCATACCCTAATAAAACCTAATGGGTTTTACCTGGAAGTTCCTAAGTTGGTAAAATGGAATTTTGGCCAACTTTTAGGTAAAATTCGCCTGTGTGCTGCGTTGCTGAGATATCCACAAAAACGGGGTGGGTCTCCCCGCCCGCGCCCCATGAGGCGCACCTACCATAAAAATTTCGACCACGAAGCTCTTCCCATTCTCCCGAAATTAATTACTTTAGTTTTTTCTTCTCCCCCCTTTCCTGACCGAAATGGGGGGGGGGGGATACAAGGTGCAGTTTTCGTCCAGGATCCTCATTTTACCACGGCTATATGCCTTGAAAATTTCAACCCTCTAGCTATATTGGAACATGCCTAATTAAAGAGGCGTTTCACTTTGATAAGCGTTTCACTTTGATAAGCATTTTTTCTGACTTTACCATCACTAAAGAAGTTTCAATGCAAAAAAAATAAACAAGAAGAAGAGAAATGGAAATGACTGATGATAAATGATGGTGATGATGCAAAAACTACTGTAAGACGAATTGTAAATTAATTTTATATTGAGAAGGAAATACCCACCTTGTGTAAAATAATGGCTGAGGTACGAAAAAAGAGAGACATTCTGCCCATGAGCAAATTGACATTGTTCTAAAAAAATAAAATTCCGTTACGAAAAACTGCAGAGTACTGCAATTGTGATGAAAAAATATTTGTTGACGAAGATGCAGTAAGACAATATTGGAGAGATAATATAGACATTTTTTATTTGGACGAAACTTAAGTACCTACCTATACCAGGGATACACGGTTGGCAAAATATGGCAGAAAAAAAAACAACTTCGCACCAAACTTTCATATAAAGATGATCTAGTGGAATTAAAGCGTCTTCTGGTGAAGGATGACGGCTTATACTCGCACATATTGGTAGTAAAAATGGATTAGAAAATTATTGATTATTATAAAGAGATGAACGCAGATGATTTCAAGAAATATTCCGAGCAGATGCTGGACCTCATTTATTCTCAGTCAGTTATCGTTATGGACAATGCTAATTACCACTCCTGGAAGCTTAAAAACTACCAAAACGGGGGAAAAAACGATATTATCCAATGGATTTCTTCAAAAGGGTTGAAATGGCTCTAAACTGAAGCATTAGGTTACTTCACTTTCCCACCTACCACGAGAACTAAATCCATTTTCAGAATTCATTTGAGCTCAAGTTAAAGGTTTTGTGGCAAGGCATAGCCTTACTTTTAAAATCAGAACACTATAGAAGCAAGGAGTACAAGTACACATAATTTGATTTTGAGAAAACCGTATTCAAAGTTGAGTAATTATTATAATTAAATAAAACATTTTGTTTAATGTCTAATATTAAACTAGTAATATCCGATGAATATAAAACCTTTTAAGAAAAATTTCTTCAATTTGAGAAGTTGACCTGAGCCCTATATCAATTTTTTGGTCACACTTCGCACTTATACTCCTTGGCATATATCTAATAAAGTGGTAAAACAAAGTTATTATGGATATAAGTGAGGTAGATGTTAAGTTGTATACAACTGACTTTTATTAGATATCCCAAATAATTTGTAATCCCTTAATTAAACAAAATAAATCATTAATCATCGTCTGTAGAATAGGAATTATGACCATTCACGTTAACAACAATGTCATATCGGGACCTATTTTGTTTTTGGTGCATCTTTTTGAAGTAGATTTTTGAAGAAATTGATTGTAATCGTTGGAGGTGGGAGTTGTAAAAGTTCGATTAGACTTGCATATTTTTTTTTTTTGGTCGATGAAAATTTAAATTAAATTGTGTTTTAAGTGTACATAGGATATGTACTACGCGCCTTCAAACTAACAAAATACATCTTATTTGATAAAATTTCTTCAATGTGATATAAATGATAGTACTTCACCTAGTTTATTCCTAGTACGTATTATTATTATTACAATACTGAAGACTAAATATTAAATTTTCATGTGGCGACATTATATAAGTTGAGCATCTAAACTTTCGAAAAACCAAGCCAGAATCCACTGTTTTCTGATAATATTTAAAATGGGGATACATTTAGCCTTAGACTATATAGCAGTCTAAGCATTTAGCCAATATTGCATATATGTTATAGTGCGCATTTAAGATATATTTTAGATCATCTAACGACACCATTGAAAGATCTGTAGCTATAGCTACTATATTCAAATTCTTGTATCATTAAATATTTCTGTTTTGACTCTGTCAATATTTTAGCATCTCAAGTGAAGTAAGTCTACACTACACGTATTTAAAGCCTGGTATATAAAATCTAATTATTTCTCAAATCGTTTATAAGAACTTTTATTTCGGAATATAAACGAAAAAACTAACCCAAACAAATTTTTAATGGCTAATATAAAACGCTTTGCAATCAATGCGATCGAAGCCGTGGGCAGAAACTAACTGTAAAATATTACCAGTGTCAGTGTGTCTGTGTGTGTGTGTGTGTGGGGCCCAATCCATTTATCAGAAAGAACACAATAAATTGCGGGCGATTGTACCAGAAATATTTACATTAACATTTTTCGCATTCCATTCCAAAATTAATTACGATATTTATGGTTTCCCTCAAAGGAGAGAATATTCGCGAACCCGAAAACAACGATTACGCTAGAAACTGGTAGACTGAAAATAAAACGATCGACTAAAATCCAGAGATTAATAGGAACAAAATGCCTAGATTCAAAGAAAAAATCATTAGAACAGATATGGCATGAAGTAACTGAAATGTCTGGTGAAATGTTCGATAAAGATAGAATTTACTGTATATTTAATAAAGTATGGCATGTACAAAAATTGTCATTATACTTAACTTCATAGATTAGATTATATTTAATGGAAGTTTTCCAAAACGGCTTGTTATGTTTTTATATGTCTGATTATAATCAATAGCCTTGATAATGAACCCTCAGTGTAGCATGTAGATACTAGATTGGCTTCTCCCATTTATTTGAAACGTGTCTGCCTTAAGAGTGGCATAGAAAGCGAGTTGCAGTTTCCTCTTCTTCCTGGCAGAAGCAGTATAGGATTTCATCTGCAGACTTATCAGACTAGGTACCCCTTCACGTACAGTTTTTTATCAGTTTTCGACTGACAGTCCATCAGTTCAGTCCAAAATTGAACGTGAAGGAGTGCAATATTTCCCGCCTGACTCAGTTCCGGCGCGAACTGAAGAAATTAAACCGAACAAATATTTCGGCACGGCCTCAAGCACGCCGAAGGCAAGATCGAAGCGTGTAGCTGTGCCTCAGTTGTCAGTCGGCGATTAGCAAAAGTGCGCCGATAGCAATTTAAGTGGGAGAAAGCAAGACGTGCGTAAACACATCAGTTTCGTTGGTAAAAAGCAGCCCAGTAGGAAGTGTATTTTGTTTTTTTTAAGTACATGTTTTTACCTGTGAAATATTATTATATTGTATAATAATTCATTATTGCAGATATAACATGGCACCTCCTCAGTCAGTTGATTTTATTACAGGGTTTATTGAAATTTATAGAGGTTATCCATGCCTATGGAAAATAAAAAGTGCGGAATACGCTAATAAGCATTTGAGGGAAAAGGCTGTCGAAAAGGTAATTATATTCTGCCAGACGATTGTACCTGATGCAAATAAGGAATATGTTACAAAGAAAATTAATAATATCAGAAGCTCTTTCCGAAAGGAATTAAAGAAAGTTCGAGATAGTAATCGTTCTGGCATGGGAGCAGATGAAGTATATGTTCCAAAATTGTGGTATTACAAGCTATTATTATTTACAGCCGATCAAGAAGAAAGTCGTCAAACTGTTGAAAACATTATAGTGGACGAGGATGAGATTACACAACCAGATGAAACTCAGGTAATAATATTTTTCCAAAATGTTCTAGTTTGTAAATGAATGTTTCGGAAATATTTCTGATTCTAATAAATTAAATTGAAAAAAGATTTTCAAGTTTAACAATTTTATAAAGTTGCCTGGGCTATTATAGCATACAATGAAATCTATACTTACTATATAAAAGGCTTAACTGACTAACCACTGATTAATCACGATTCTGCTCAAACTATTTGACGTAAGAAGCTGAATTCTATTTATTTAATTTCCATTGTGATTGGCTCTGACTGTGAAATGTGTATATTAGTAGTTGTTTGTTGTTGAATTTTTAAACTTAAAATTCGTTTTTTGTCTTAATTGTATTTAAATATATCCTTTTAATCAATGTACACAATGTTTTATCATCTTTAGGGTTTACACATGGAAACTAACAAGGCTCGTAACAAGTTTTATAGATTGTACATTGATCGAAATGTTATGTATTTAAATAATATTAGAACAATGCAAGCTTAAAATTTTTATTTGAGCTCTATCACCCCAAAAAATGTATGTCCATAGTACGTACATTACCACATCCGAGGGACGTACCCGGTACGTACTACATACGTACATTGCATTGGAAAATGTACGTCACCGGTACGTACATAGTACGTACCTGTGCGTACATGTACGTAACTGGGACGTGACGTTCGTTCAAGATTTAGGTACCAGGTACGTACATAGTACGTATCGTTGCTGTATGGGATCTAAATAAAGATAACATAAGATAAGAACATAAAAATATATTGTTTAAAAGAAGCATGTGAAAACATCATAAATATTTTGTATGGGAGCATAAATTATATATATTTTTATATTTAATAAAATGAAGTTATTAATAACAACCCTTATCTATCATTTGGTCTTGCCACGAAACTTTTCCGGGACCATTGAAGTATTCCATGTTTTCAATTCTCGTAGCTTTTGCGTTGTCTGCGGAATTTTTGTAATTTGTTTTCTGTAACTCTCCAAAAGGAGTGGGACCATTTCTCCATTCTCCTAGAATGACTTCTCCTGTTTCGATATTTTCATAATCTATTAGCTTAGGTGGCGCAAAAGAATTAGCACACTTTTTCCGAGGAAAATTATGAAGTACACACGATGCTAAAATTACCTTGTCTATGTTCTCTGGCTTCAAATTTATTTCCGTGTGAAATATTCTAAATCTTGCAGATAATATGCCAAACACGTTCTCGACAATACGTCTAGCTCGCGACAAACGATAATTAAATATTGTGCTTGTGTAGAGGGAACGCATCATCCCCCACAAAAACAAAATTCATTTGACGTTTAGTCCTTTGAGTTTTTGGCTGCTTAATTTTATCTTCCATTAGTTTTTTATAGAAAAATAAATTTTCGAAAACTCCTCCATCGGATACTCTCCCATTAGTTCCTTCATTTACGTGTATAAATTCATATCCATCAGGATAACCCTACAGTAACCTTTGTAGTTGTAATAAAATGATCCGCTGTGTGCCGGTTTTACGATCCTAATATGTTTCCCGTCTAAAGCGCCACCACAATTGGGAAAATTCCATAGGTTTTCAAAGTCTTCGCCAACTTTTAACCATTCTTCTTCAGAATCTGGCATCTGAAAATAGAAATATCTATTAAAATAATTGTCTTTTTGTAGATTGACACGGCAGAAGATAATGGAACACAAGATACAGATACTGAAAATTTAAATCCGTTGTCTCCACCCTTGACGAAAAAAAGGAAATTACCAACTCCGATTCCTACAAAAAGCAAGGCTAAGACTACAGGTAAAGACAGTTTTTATAAGGAAGCGTTAAATGTTCTAAGAATAACAGAAGACGAATATGATCATTATAGGCTAGCCATAGGCGCGAAATTAAGGAAAATGGACCCACAATAAAGAATATTTCGTGAAAATTTAATAAATATGGCAGTTTTTAAAGGTACTCTTGGCTATTTAAACGAACATTACACTATACAGTCTCAAATACTCAGCACACCACAAACACATACTGTTTCACCAGCAACCCATTTATCACCAGCAAGTTATTTGCCTTACACACCACAAACACATACTGTTTCACCAGCAACCCGTTTATCACCAGCAAATTATTTGCCTTACACACCACAAACACATACTGTTTCACCTGCAACCCATTCATCACCAGCAAAGTATTTGCCTTATACACCACAAACATATACTGTTTCACCTGCAACCCATTCATCACCAGGAGACCCACGGTCTGCTGCAACAGTTCTATTTCAAAATGCTACAGCAAGCAACACCTCAAATGTCTTTAACCACCCTGAAAATATTCCACCTACTTCGCAAAGAACAATTAATAATCACTCTGAGTCGATGATGTCTCGAGGATTTATTCCACTTACAGATTTATTGAAAGGAAGTACTTCTTTCCAAAAGCCGGATCAATTGAATGTTACTTACTAAACTTGTTGTGGAATGTTACTTTTACTAAACTTAACAACTCATTAAAAGTCTCATTGTTCATTCTAAAATAGTTTTTGTAATCTTCAGGATTTGTTTCATTTATTTCTTTCAACAAGTTGATATGAGAATATTCGTCTCTTCGCAAATACCACGGTTTAGACCAATATCTCTTTTTATCCTTTACATTTTCCATTTCGTCGCCTTCTGTCAAGAGTAGCAAGGTAATTGCTATTCTTTTGGTCAAACTCATTTGGTAGCTTTTCGTAAATTAAAAGAATGAATTTTCACGTCTAAATGCCGCCACTTTCCAAAATCAACTGAAGTACACAACAACAGTCTCCAGTTGTGGACTGAATGTGTGAGTTCAAGGCATACCAACAGTCCGGGAGCGCAGGCATAGCCGTCCGTCCAGGCGCGCAGGCCACGACTGTACGTGAAGGGGTACCTTTAAATGTATTTTTAGTCGACAATGGCCGGTCATATAACCAGCCATCATTTGACAGCGTTTTCTTGTCGCTTAGTAAGTCATTTGTGAGCTTTCCTGAGGACCTGAAATTCTTTAGCTTATCTCTATCCTGGTTGAACATTCTACCATTCTTTAGAATCCTTTGCTACTCATTTCGTAACGGATACTTTAACAGTACGCCTGGCCACCCCACAAAACGGTTCTGGTCCAAAGAGCACGACGAGCTCACTTTGGCTATTTCATCGTCTCTTTCGTTGCCTCTGTGGCCTTCGTGCAACGGAACTCAAGCTAGGGTCACTTTGCAGGCACTCTCTACCAGTTTGGATATTGTATTGTTGGCCTTAACTGTATTTAGTGCTGCCTGGCCATTAAAGTAGATCCTTGTTCTTTATTTCCGCCCAAAGATCTATGACCTTTACATCCACTTGAAACACCTTGACCAGATTTCCCATAGATATTGGAAGACTTGCTTTCGTCCTTACCGGCACCGACACCTTGATCGGTACCAGACGAGCTCTGCCCTTATTGTTAGGCCTTTTTCGCAGTCGTTTCTTTTTGTTAACACGATCTTACTTTTTTTTTCATACCTGTACGTTGGAGTGATATAATCTGTAAGTATGCCATGCACGTAGTTTGCCTTAATCTTCTTCAGCAGTTTTTGCTGTCGATGCCATGACTCTTGCTTATTGGTGCTTGTGCTTGCAACGGTCTGTGGGTTACCGACCTAGTTTCTCCTTATATGTAAATTTGTATTGGTTGTACACTAGACCTGCTACTTGTAGAGCGGCCGTAGAAGTTAAGTTCATGGCTTCCGTGGTGCACAGACACGGTAAACTTTGCACGCTACTTAATAGCCTCCTCGCCCCCACTGGCCTGGTCTTTGTCCACCAAGTTATTGCTATTGCTCCATATGTCCTGATGGTTCTTTTATAACCATAGGGCCATTTTAAGGCTCCAGTTTTCCTCACACATTTTCTACGCCTGCCTAATCCTATCGTAGCCTTCTATGTAACCTTTTAATATACGAATTCCACGTCAACTTGTGTGCCAAAAATTATTTCTAAGTATTTCACCTCTGTGGAAAAGGGAATTATTTCTCTGATGGATGCTAGCGGTTTTAGTCCTCTCAGGACTATCCTTCGTGTGAAGGGGCCCACTATTACTTTCTATGGGTTAACTGAGAGCTGTTCGCGCTTACACCAGTCACTCCTCTTTGGGGAAAAGAATTTCCAGCTACTTTAGGTGTATTGGTGGTTTAGCCCGAGGATGATGTTATTATTCTATTTTCCAGGCATGTCTGTACCTATTGGCATATAGTGACTGGTACCTATCTTCTTTCTAGCGCTATCTAAATGGAAAAGGATGGTGAAATGCCTCTCCTCTAGCATCACCATAAGTTTGCCATTGCTTTATGGTCTGGCATAAGCTACGGCATATGCCCCTCCTGAATTTGGGACTGGTTGGTTATCTATCACTATCTAGTATTCTTGCTGGTATCACTATGGAAGTATAATTAGGATTGTTTTAATTAATATTGTTGTAAAGGTAGTAGTGCGGCTAAAGACTCGAGCTATCGACGCGCGAATACATTGCTTTCCGACTTCCCTATAATGTAAACACGAACTTCCGTCCTGTGCCATGTGAACTATTATTTGCACTTGCTTTACGAACTAATTGCTACTGAGAACTATCGATGGTAGATCAATTTTCAAAAATTTGGCACCGCCACATGACCCCACTAGACGAGCGTTAGAAAACAAACGACTCTTAATTTCAAGAATTATTTTTTTCTCAATGGCAAACACACCACGTCCAGAAATTAAGCAGAACGGTGTTTTGCCCGTGTGGGTCGAAAAAGTAATCCAGACTCAATGTAAACGAATAAATCCAATGAAACGGTTATTGGTTTACACTAAACTCATTCATAGAATGCGCTCTCCATCGAATCGTTCTATTTTCAAACGGGTGCAGACGAATAATAAACTTAAATGGCCCAAAATAGATTTCGATTTTTATTTTATTGAGTACGGTGCATTCGGATGATGTGTTTCGTCTCCGAGAGATTTTTAAAATTGCCGACAAAACGTTCGGTAACATCCTTAAGAAATAATAATGCTTATTTAGGAATGGATTCCGGAGGATTTTTAGTAATATCTGAACGATATGCGATTCGTTCATATTGTTTTCAGATAATTTCACTTCGCAAACTATGTGCAAGGTTTTCCCATACATTTAGACCATCATTTAGAGAGGTTATTTTAAGAGATATGTTGTATTTTTTTTTAATCAGAGCAAACATTTTTTTGCTATATTTCTACGAATTATATCTAACTGTGCAGACAAAATCAATTACTTTGAAAATAATAATTTTAATGTACAATTCACTTTTAAAATGGCAGAGAGGTATCTGAAATATATGAAATTTTGAATGATATTAGGACAAATGCAACCGGGGTGGATGAAATATCTCCTTTAATGCTAAAATATTGCAGCCCTTTCATTGATAAATTATATATTGCACATATAATAAACTGTTGTCTATAAATAAGCTAATTTCCGGATCAATGGAATATATCAGTTGGAAAACCATTGCCAAAAGTCACCAACCATAGAAGTTTAAATGGCTTTCATATTATAAAATATTCTCCCCGTTATTACAAAAAATTTTGAGAAAATATTACATAACCAAATGTTTATTTATTTTATTCCGCTGAAAATAATATTATACCCAGTACAAAGAGGGTTCAGAAAATAATTTGGTACTTCAATAGCATTAACAAATGTCAAGGATGATATAATATGCGTATGCGATAAGGGAATGAGTAGTGTTTTGGTGCTTTTGGACTTTTCGAAGACCTTTTATACATTTAATCATGATCTTCTCATATATTCTTTTTGATAATAAATATCCCGATCCAGTTGAGATACTTTCAGGTGTATCGCAGGGTTCCACTTTGGGTTCGATAATTTTTCTTTTGTATACCCCTCATATTCACATTGCGAACTACAGGTGTTCGCAGATTATACGCAACTATATTGTTTTGATGCGGATAACTACAGACAGACTGATTCCAACATAAACCAGGATTTGAGCTTCTTGGGCGCTCGTTCAAAGCGTCATAATCTTACCTTAAATCCTATTAATTCATATTTGCTGATTTTTGGTAATAAAAATAAAATTAATTTTTTGAAGGAAAGGCTTAATAAACATATAAATGGTTCAGAACTAAAATATGTAGATACTGCATGGAATTTGGGTTTGACATTCAGCTTAGATATGAGGAACATTTAAGAGCTATTTTCCTTGCTTTATAATAACAGACATATTTTGAATGAGGACTTAAAAATAAATTGTATGAATCCGTTGTCTTATCCAACTTCAATTATTGTGACTTTGTGTATGGCTTTGTTTGGACCAAGAAAGTAAATCTCGTATACAGAAAGTTTAAATTTCCTGCCTCCGCTTCGTGTACGGTTTAAGAAAGTTTGACTATATATAACATTTATCTAAAGATATAAATTGGTTAGAAATAGATGCTCGTGGAGAACTACATTTTAGCAGCTTTTTAGTAAAGAATATGATCCTGCTTCTCATGTCTCCATTCGAGAACGCTTAATTTTTCGTCATGCTATTCATAACCTAAATGTCCGAGGTGGAAGAAAGCTAACAATGCCTCGTCATCAGAGTGCTATGTTTCGGCGCGGTTTTTCGTATAAGGCTGGTCGTGATTTTACTTAAATATTAATGCTTTCAAATATAAATATTAAATTAGATACATAATTAGAATTGCACTTAACTACTGGTTATGTTTTGTACATTCTTGGTCATTTTTGTTAACATGGTCTGCAGTACTTGTACATATATTTACAAGTATAATCTTGAATATTGGAAAGTGATCTGATTTTGTAATAAGTTTTTGGCACGAAATATTTTGATTCCAATTACCTGTTAATTTTGCATAATTATATTCTCTACTTGGATCTACGTTGGCTTACCGTTTAAGGCAGTGGTCATGTTGGAAGTTTTTGCTTTACCTCATGGGATTGTTCTGACCGACCAATTTATAGAGTCTCAGGTCTTATTTTGCTTACGTTGATTAGCTTTAACAGTTAGTGCCTGGAACTCGCCCCATAGCTGGGATTTGATGCTGCCTTAAGTAGAAGCCTTTGTCCGTCCACGACCTACCTGTGCGTTTCAACGAGCTAGTCGTATAGCAACCCTTTATAGGATTCTACCGTAGGGGTATACTTCCACCGTAGGGGTACACTTCGACCGTAGGGGTACTTCGACCGTACGGGTACTTCAACCGTAGGAGTACACTTCGGCCGTCGGGGTATTTTAACCAACAGAGTTTCGTTTACTTGCCCTTAAAGCTCAGTCATTAGGCGACGCCATTATGGTCCCTGGATTGCGAGGCGTTCAGGACACCGTTAGAGTCCTTCTTCGTCGGAAAAAGTTTGTTTTTTTCCCTTTCCACCTGGAAAACAGGCGAGAAGCCACCAACTGAATGCGAGCTATCTAATCTTTGTTATTAGTGTTTGTTACTACCCTTTCCTCCTTTATATATTTTTAACTATTAACGCCTAACCGTATTAATCATCACTCTGGTTAATAAACCCGAGATGTACGCCGAACCGTAATTATCTTTGCTCAAGTATTAAGCTTTAATTAAATTATTTTGTTTTTCCCTTTTGCTAATTAAGATAATTTTCTTTACTCTAATCAATAAGTCGAAACTTAAAATTTAACTTATTTTCTTCTTGGAAATCCAAAATCTAATATTCAGCTGGCCTTAGTCTTTTCAGTCGATACTTTTAACGTTTTTAACTGGCCAAAACAGGCTCGTAGTTTATTACAATAATCGGATATAATTTCGCGAAATTTGCGACGAGTAACGCGAAATATTTTACCGAATATCGATTTGTTCAGGTACCTTCATTAGGGAACTCTCGCTTCCTTTCGGTAGATTTGGCGTTGTGTTGCCTAGTTCCTGGTCTAGTTTTCTAGTCTCTAAGAAGAGTGCCTTTATGGTCAGATAGAGTCTGGTTAATAATTGACAAAGACAGCGCCCAATCTTCTGATTTAATTTTAGTCGACTGTCCAAGGTATCATTTCTTATTGGCGTACCTAATTTTAATTATATAAAATATCGATTATATCGCGTAATAGTTCTCTTGAATTTCGTTAGCCACCACAAGGTGATCACGTTCGAGTGAACCAAGGAACTTAATTATTATCGGAAATTTTGTTCTATCCATGATACCTAATAATATCGGCTTTTAATTGAGCGAGATAATTCAATTAATAATTGTTTTAATTATTCCCTTTTATTTACCTTTATGCGTCAAGTAACTAAATAAAATTTATGACAATTAACAGTAGACAGTTCTAGTCGTAATATTTAGTTTAGCAGCCTAGAATATCGGAAAAATCGCCATCTGATTGTTCTGTGTTTAGCCTTGAGTAATAAACCAACTTTCTATTTACTGAATTTGCCTGTGTGTTTATTTACTGAATTTGCCTGGGTTATTTAATTATTCCTGGATTACTTGGATTCGAAGAAATCAGGACGATTAAAGAAGGTGGGTACTTTGATTTAATTCATTTGCGCTCTACGTTTGAAATGTTTCGGCTTCATTGACTTGCTATAGATACTAAAGTTTAATATTGGTTTTGTTGTTAGTCATTAGTCTTCTTTTGCGTCTCACATTGAATTTTTAATACTGGCCTACTTCCTTGCCTTTCATAATTTAATTAATTCTCTAATTATTAGATTCATTCTCGGTTATTATTTATTTTTTTTATTTGTTCGGATTGATTAAATTCAAATCAACTTAAACAAATTAATTTCGAATTTATTTAAGTAATTTTCTCTTGGTAGTTGCGAAGCTTAGACTAAAACGGGTGCCATATTTCAGCTTTGGGGTATTTCTTGCTTGTGCCGTCTACGAGCCCGTGGCGCCTTATAAAAATAACCCACCCTACTCTCCGGTATTAGAGCTAGAGCCTATTTGCACGCCTTGAAGACGTCTCGTTCTAGCTTAGGCATCTGTACTTGCAAATTCACTTCATTTTAAATTTTTCTTATTTGATATTATTCACCCTCGGTCTCTTCTAAGCCTAGGTGAAGGTTTCCGCTAATTAGAAGAATGAAAAAGTGTGGCATTGTAATGATAGCAATCATGCTATTATTTCGTTCAGTATAGTAGCTATTGAAGCTAGACTGTGCCAAATATTGACATACAAAATTCATTGTATACTTTTTATTAGGCGCATATTTTTCCTGAATAAAAGGCATGTATTAATATTATTATATTATCATTATTAAATAAAACAGCATCGCAAAGCTGTCAAGAAATCAAATCACCTTGTGTTCTTTTAATGCCTGTATATGGTCTCTTTATTGGTTGTTCGTTCGTTGCTGATCCTAGATATACCAGGGGTGCTATTATCGAATTTATTAGCAGGGAAAATTTTATCATTGAATCTTAAAACATATTTTTTTTACTGAAGAATGAATTAATTGTATTATTTTCTTGAGGAAGTGGCACTTCCCCTACTTCCGCTGAATAGCCGCCACTGCCGTAAATGTCTCGAAATGTAAATATCCTAATTAGCATGAACGTACATTTTCTGAAACACCTGATCGTAAATGTTCTGAAACGCAAAGAAAGTATTTGGCTCGAACATATACTTATCCCGAACTGTTCTTGGGTCTTTAACGCTAAATGCAATTACCGTACATGTCCCGACAGTACCTTACAGAAGCAGTGATGCTACGTTTGATGGTTTTTAACGATGATTTGGAAAGAGACAAAAATAGATTGGCGTCAAGCTCGGTGGTGGAGTGATCGCAAGCTTGGGTTAGTTTAACTTTGTTTTTGAAGTAAAACGTGGCATCACTGTTTCTGTAAGGTATTGTGGAAAATAATTTGTATCATAAATTATTGCACATTGTAGTCATTCATTTAAGTTGGAGTTTGGAACATTATAGTTTTATCCACAACACCGAAACAGAATTTTTGCACTCGACGCGCATTTCACTAAAGCCTGCAACATAATGCCTGGCTTTGATGAAAATATTTTTCTGAGAGTGAATTTCTATCTTTCTACGTTTCAGAAAGACCCGCTCCAACAATCCATAACCAAAATGGGGATTTAACAGTTGTAGTCGATGAAAGTATAGATGTGCCTGATGATCGTCCACCTGGTATCAAAAAATGGACTAAAAAAATTTCAAATTGAAATGGACTAAAATTCATTTAAGAAAATATGCCATGTAGAGGTAAGGCCATTTCCAAAAGCAGGCACAAGATAGAACATCAGGAAATTTAGAAAAAGGGGCAGACTGCTATTTTAGCATACATCTCCTTAAAAGAAGCACTCCAGCAGGAAAAAGAAACCAACCAAGAAAAAAGACCTGAGAAGAAGGAGATGAAACAGAATTAAGTTAAAGATGATCGAAGATTTCTTATTGGAACAAAAAAAAATTCAACACCTTCCACGTATTATAAGGAGGATTCATCCACTTCAGAGCCATCATAAGATAATGCAGTATGTTTGGTATGTAGCGATTTTTATAGTGATACTATGTGTGGTGAAGACTAGGTGCAAAGCATACACTGCAGCATATGGGCATACCACAAATGCGTAAAATCTAACATCTAACTATATGCGTATGAACTATGACTCGGATGATTTGTAGAAACATTTGCGTGAAAATCGCCATATAATGGTTAATAGATGTTTATACGAGATAACACAAAAGTTTATACTGTAGTGACATTATTTATTCCTTAATCCTCCGGAAAGAAAGATCAGCCAATTGACGATGCCAGCAAACATAATAATTGGCTTTGATTAAATGAGGTTTCAACAGTAAACGATAAAAGGCATCCTGTAATCGATGTGCCTGATAATCGTCCACCTGATATCACTGAAAATCCAAAGGATATTGACGAAAATTTACCTAAGAATATATGTCCTGAAGAGGTAAGGTCATTTATAAAGGCAGGTGTAGAACAGAAGAAAAAAGGCACTTCCATAAAAGAAGGATTATAACGGAGAAAAGAAAGCACTAAAACCAACCACGAAAAAAAAATAGTAGATAAGAAAGAGATGAAACATGGTCGGAGATTTCTTTTCGGAATAAAAAAAAACACTCCACATATTATAAGGATAATTCATTGACTTCAGAGTCATGAGAAGATGATGCAGAATATTTGGTATGCAGCGATTTTTATAGTGATAGTACTTGTAGTGAAGACTGGGTGCAGTGCACAAGTTGTAGAAAATAGGCATATCAGAAACGAGTAAAATCCAACATACAATTCTATGTGTGTATGAACTGTGACTCGGATGATGATATGCAAAACAGTTTGCGTGAAAGTCGTTATAATATGGCTTATGTAACGAAATAATAATTACTTCGTTACATGGTTTTTCATATTTTAAGATTTCTGTCCAATAAAGTGATTTTTATGCAAGTTTCTACACACGGCTGATCTCTACATTTGAATAAGGTTTCAATAAAAGTTAAATCATTTATACATAGGTGGAGGGTGGAGCTACCATTAGAACTGTACGGGTAGTATATCTACATCGTTTTCTATAACAATATTTTAATTATACCAGCCATTGGTAATAGAGGGCGATAATAATTCTAATAATTTTACGAGTCCCTCCTTTCGACGCAATTCGGACCGGTATTGAAATCAAACGACCAGCCAAGCAGAGACAAGGAGAGACAGTTAGGTTGTTAGGTAAAATAGAAAATTTGTCCCATCACACCATCTCCTTTATTTAATGCATTTCCGTATAGCGCTCTCTTTATCTAGCCTCACCAAAGGTGATTGTAGATGGAGCCAAAGTTGTGTCGCTGTTGCAAAAATAAATGATATATGTCTTTGTCTAACTCATGAAATTCTGCGTTAGAAGCTGAACAGCTGAATACTAGATGACATCGACAATGATAGTTCAATACGTTACATCATTTCATGGCTGTTTTTAGTTTGGCTTGCCGCTGTTTTCTTATATTTTTCGTGTTAATTTCGCACATTTTTGCTTGAAAGATATACTTTTTCATTCATCTTGTGACTGAAACGTTAATTTGTGTCCGGAGTGGAGTGGATCAGTGGACTACTTAATAGAGACAAAACAAACAGCATCATGGCTGCTGAGGCTCCTTGTATTGTTTGTGGATTAAGAGAAGATGAAGTTGAAAAATGCACTATTTTCCTTCGTTCCTTATCTTGTTAAACTCGGTGCGTCATCAGACATTAAACATAATTTTATATTTGTATAATGAACTGTGATATTTGTTTGATTTTTTTCTAATGATTATTGATTTTTGATTTCAAGTAAGTACATATTGAACTCACTTATTACTCTTTGCATTACACTCTGACTATTTATTTCATGTGACTCATATTTGTCTTAATGAATATATTTTTATGATATATGAATGCATTTCGATTAACATGCCTTGTCTATTGTCTACGGTAGATTATGTGAATTTTTGTATACTGTTTCGGTCAACTGCAAATTTCAGCGACTTTGATCCTCTGCCCCTTTTAATGAGGTGAAGATTTTTTAAACTATATTATGTATTTGTGTGAATATTTATCTAAAACTATTTGTGAACATTGCATAAACATCCTTTTAAAAAATAGTCATACGAATACATAATAGAATTAAAAGATCTCCACCGGATCAGATTGGATAAAATATAACAATAAAGCAATCAAAGAAACATTCAAACTTCCCGCGCTTTTGGCGGCTCCAGCTACTCGCGTCACCTGCTTCCACCTTTCATGAAGCCAGATAGAGATAGCATTCATCTTCCTTTCCTCGTCTATTACAGCGTACCCTTTTTTTATCATTTAGTTGTGCGTCTCTCCCCTTGTCTCTGAGCCAAGTTTGTCTTTGATTTAACGCAGGTGACCAGGACATTTTATTTTTGCTGAATGTGATTTTGCACATTCAGTGTTTAAGTTTATCGAATTTATTTTTCTGTTTTAGGACAATTTTCAGAATATGAAAGTGTTTTAAGACCTTGACCTGTTCAACAACGTTTCTGATAAGATATCTGAAGTAGATTTCTAATCTCTAAATTTCTAATTTATATTCCTTTTCCATCGTGGCAATCTTGGCACTTATTCTGAAATGTTGTTGAGAGAGTGATCTTATTGGAACCTTTATCGAATATAGTTTGGGTTAGTTTCGGTTAGCAAGGAGAATTTCTAACTAACACCATTTTATGTTGGCTTGTTACGTTTTTAGCAAGTTTCTGGTGCCAATCCCACGATTTTTTTAAAGTCATCTAGTGACATACGGCCCTTGCCAAATTTGGGAAGAGACGGATGGTTAACCATTAAACCTTCAGTTTGCTGCCGGTAGAGTCTCTATTCTTATTTCTGATTTATGAAATATAACATTGATTTTTTTGAGAGCTCATCTAGGATTTTTACTTTTTCTCTCTGCCGACAGTGGACGGTAAATTTATACCTTTTCTTCTTGTAAATTTAGCTGCTTGCCAAACTTTTAACTAAATTTTCCTTGTTTACCTTTCTTGTGGCACTTACGCTCACCTGGGCGGGATTTTTGAGAATGATTGACATTTTGTGAAATGTCGATCAGCTTAATATTGTAATTTTTGCATTTGCGGTTTTATTGATGCATAAATTTGACTTGTGGGAATTTGCATAACTACAAATTCACAATTTTGAAGTAATCATATCTTTCTCTCAATTTTTTGACTAGTAATTTGCTTATTTTTAGAACTGTTCTATTCAATTAACGTTTTGTGGACCTTTCATTTGCTTTGCACGTAATTAGAAGTGTGCTTAAATCAAGTTTAGTCAATTTTCTTTTCTGACTAAATTTGAGTATCAAAATTAATTATGAATCTTGTATTTATAGATTTAATTCTTAATTAATAGAGTTTAATTTTTTTCTGACTTTGTTTAAATCACTGTTCATTTTTCATTTCTTCTTTTGATATAAATTAACATTCCGGCCTAAAACCAATTTTTCTGTTTGCATATTCTCACGAAGATTGGCCGAAGAACTCGTCTTGACTGTCAAAAATTAATCGAGAGGACCATTGTAGCACAGCCTAGACGGACCAACTGCCATAGGACATTAGTTATTAAAAATCCTGGTATTATCCTCACCTATAAAGGCCTAATAATAAACAGGCAGCTTAAGAAGATGAATGAGGTAAAGAGACTTGTGTCCAACCAGGGTCGAACGTCTAGAAGGCAAGTATTCTGTTTGCCAATCCGAAGAGCATTATAAAGATCAGAATATTTAATTCATAACTAATTTTAATTATTGATTTTTTAACTGTTTTTTTTTTGCGTAATTCTAAAATTTAGTTAACTGATTTCATTCTCGAACTCTAAAAGAAACTAAACTTGTTCAGCCAAGTTGCTATTTTAACAGATTTATTTTAATTTTATTTGTTTAAATAAATTATTGTAAATTGTGTTTAAGAATATCTTTCATTTTCTGCTAGAAAGAAGATTCTGCAATTCTCATCAACGTCTATCAAGTAAATTTTGTCAGTTCTTTTAAGCTTTTATTGGTAGTACTTGACATTAAGGAATGCCTGGCACGCCCATAAAAACAAATATTTACGACAAATAAGGTATACTCACGCTTAATCTATCATAGCCGGCACATTATAACGTTTCCATAAAATCATGAACAAAATCCGTTACAAATATGGCTAATAAATATTTATATGAAACAATAAAAATCTTCGTTCTTTAAGACCATTATGTTTGTCTTGAAACTTCGGACAAAAGGATCAGTCAATTGACCTTATAACGTAAGACAACTAGCCCCAAAGACGGGGTTTCATGAGTTAGAGATATATTTTTACAATGATTATTTCCTTCATCGTAAAATGGACCAATCAGACAGCCCGATTTTCTGAATAAATTTTGTTTAGATAAGTGATTATTGCACTAGACCTGTTTAACAGCGATTAAACTGCGTCCTCCATATTGGATTTCGTTTTGTCGATTGTAGCTGATTCTTGCAATTTTCATTAACGGTTTTTGAAAAAACAATATTTTATAAATGGTTTGAATGATCTAATATTGATTTTTATTGCTAAAAACTCCGATTTTCTTTAAAATTTGTATTTCATTATTTTGGTATAAGGTGACAGAAAATGTCAAATTTTGAAATATTTACATGTCGAATTTGATAAGCGGGCCTAGTCAACGCATCATTGGGATATGTAACCAAGGTTACTAATTCAGGAAATAATCTAGCCGTATACCACTCAAACTATGAATTCAATCAATTAAACTACATTCAATATTTCTCGCATGATTTTTCTTTTTGGCAAATAGTTTCATGCAAAATAATTTATAAATAAAAACCCTCGACCGCTTCGCGGTCTCGGGTTTTTATTAAATTATTTTTGCATTCAACATTTTCCAGAAAAATCATGCTCAAAATATTGAACGTAGTTTAATCGATTAAATTCATAGTTCTCGTGATATAATGTATGAATATCGAATAAATCCAACATAAAACAAGGCAATTTTAAAACTCTGCCCTTGTACCGAAAGAAATTAATAATATAAAGTACTAGTAGAGTGTCAGTCGATTGCTTAAAAAAAATAAATAAAAATGGTCATGTAACCCCGGTGTTCCCTATTACTGATAGTCTGTTAAAGTTCGCCTTCCGTATTTAATAACAAGGGGTGCAAAATAAGTTTCAAATTTCTCTGAAGCTTAAATATTACAAGTTATTTTTCATATTTTTAGGCATGTATTTGAAGATTGCCTATTATTACTGGAACACTGAAAATGAATATTCCGGTTAGCTGACAAAGTGCCAGTCACCGGTACAATAGTTTAATATTAAGTTATTTAACAAGCTGATATTACTAAGCTAGCACCTGTAGCTAACAATACTAGCTAAATATTTTATTTACCGCCACAGTGGCCTACTAATTCATTTATCGCATCTCTTGCAACCTAATTCAGGTATTGACGAATATTGTTTCAATATTATAATTATCATTCACCCTGTACGATTAAATATTCAAAACAACAAGAACCGAGGAAAATATAAGCAAACAAGCCCCACTGTAGCCAGCCAACATCGTCTAGTCTAGACTGTGCTGCTTGCATAAAATAATATTTCTGGTAATACATTGTGAACCAGTGCACTCCGTTAATGAAATTTAAATTGGATAGGTGAATGAAATTGTTTACCTAAGCAAAACACCGTAATTCATCAAAAACTGCGTAGGAGTAGGCACTGGAACATTTTTGAAGCATCTGCTATACTATATTATAGCAAATCGTCTTTGAACAGGCTAACGTTTACTATTGATGATTATATGCGTTCCAAGCCATTTATAATGCAGTTATCCTACCGCACGAGGGCACACTTTACGAACGTGCAGCATACACTGATTTTCCTAATATAGTTTGGGAATTTACAAAGTGAATTGGCAAGTAAACCCTGACGTCAATAGGATCTTCAAAAACATGTATCGGGAATGCTGTAAACAAAAACCCATACAATGCATCACAGTTTCCCCAATGAACTGGAACCTCTGCGGATAATAGAACTCAAAAATCAAAGAAAGAAGTAGGTATTCCGACTACTGGTTGCTACAGAGGCGCAACCAACAAAAACTGACCAAAACTAACCGAACACGCACAAAGAAAACACTATCGTATCTGTAAAGATAATATTATTAGGGCAAATATATACTACTTTTCCCATTCCTGGAGTATAACAGTGTTTGAAAAATATATACGCTATGACTGTCTCGACAATAGGAACTCATTGGTTTCCAATAAAACATTTAACGATATTGTTAATTGGATTTTAATGAGAGTATTCTTTGGATGCAAATAATAAATGATATTGACTCAACTTAACCCTGTTTGCGGGAATTTGAATATGTTTTTAATCTAAAAGTTCTTGGTATTACAGGTACTAATAGTGTATTTATATCAATGAGAATATACTGCAGATTAAACCACAGCTTTAGCTTTTATTGCAATTAAACTGTAATTATTCTTAAATTTGTTTTTAGTTTCATATTTACTTTTCTTTTGAATCATTATTATTATTGTTTACATAAAACGTTATTTTTTATTTTATTTCATTGAATGAAATATCGTATTTTACTTGATATGGGAATATTTTCTATATAAAAAAAGGATATTACCCAATAGCATGTTCATTTTAAATAATGGGTATACTAGATATCGGTATGGAATGAAAGTAAACACAACTACATATTTTCAAAACAAGTTCAATTATGTAAATAAGACGAAATAAACAATAAACCCAAACAAAAATTTCGTAATGAAAAAGTTAAAAAAAAAACATGGAATGTTGATGGGTAATAGACCTACTTTTCAATATAAATGGCATGTAAGTTCACTAAGCCTGCAGACATCTAAACAAGGAATTTGATTATAAAAAACACCAGAACACAAACAACAATACAAAAATCTTAATAGATAAAAAAAGTAAAAGTTAACCAAAACAAATATTATAATTTATGTAAAACTTAGAAGTACAAACCCTGTCCTCAAACTATCGCCAAATTGCCTTTCTTCCAATAATCTCCAAAGTCATGGAACGTGTAGTCAATCAGCAACTACTTAAGTACCTCGAGAATAACAGAATAATCAGCAATAATCAATACGGCTTTTGCAAAGAGAGATCCACAGGAGATATATTGGCCTATGTCACTCATATATGGAGTAGGGCAGACCAGAGAAACCTTTACCATCGAATGAGACTTATCACCGCAGACAGGAGCAGAATACAGCAATTAATCAAGACCTGGAGAAAGGTCAAACTTGGGGCGACATAAATTTGGCCCAGTTCAATGTAGCAAAGACACAAGCAGTCACCTTTACCAAGAGGGTCAATATGGCGAGCCCGGTCAACATTATGGCAGGATCATCCTCGTCAATCGGACTACTGGGTTTCTCGGTCAACAGCAATATGTCCTGGCATGACCACGTTACTAACATCGCAAAATCAGCCTCCCAGAAGCTTAGTGCGCTATTTCGCAACAAAAAACTGTATACCCCGCAGCAGTTGCTCTTGGTCTACAAACCGCAAATAAGACCGTGCTAAAAATATTGATCACACATTTGGGGTGCCGCACCAAAGCACACCCTAAAACTGCTAGATGTTATTCAGAAGACAGCTGTGCGTCTCGTCGGCGATCCGGAGTTGACCCGGAACCTGGATAGTCTGGAACACCGCAGATATGTGGCCGAGATGTCCCTGTTTTACAGATACTTTCACGGATTTGGCCTACCTCATCCCACCCTGACAACGCCTGTCAGACAGTCACGATGGCAAGAGCACACCAGTTCGTCGTCAACTCGAAACACCTAGAACATCGCTTTGCAAGTGCTCCTTTGTCTGACGCACTCCATCGCTGTGGAACCTACTCCCAGAATATTTGTTTCCCCCTAATTACAACCTACAACCATTCAACAACCGTGTCAATCAACATCTTCGCACACACACCGCTCGTCGAGCGCCGGAGATCTCCCTTTAGTGTGTGTGCCACTGTCATAAAAAATATAGTGCCACAAATTCGAGATTGTGTATGCATGAGGATCCTGGTAAGAGATAGGAAGTTAATCGAATTGGTGCAAAATTGCGCAGTTTGATGCCAATTTTTTATTGCCACATTTCCATTCTTCAAGGCGATGTTATCAGTTTCGAGTCCCAATCTCGACGTTTCGTCTGCAGGTCCCCCCCCCCAGGTTTTTTTTTTTTAAATACAGACCTGAAATTTTCTAACTCTTATAATAAGCTTTGACGCACTTTGGCCAGATCGGTTATAAGCAGTAAACTTATTCGTATAGAGATTGCGAATCGATAAACACAAAATTTAATGACACTTTACTCCCTCTGCGCTACAGCAAGGAGACAAAGTGAAGCTGTTCATCATAAACCTCAACCTACTGAACCATTTTGCCATTTTCCCAGCAAAAACCTTTTTCCGTTAGTGCATTAGAGTTTTCCCGAATTCTGGCAACGTTGATCGTTGTAAACAGAAAAACCAAGGCCGTACGACACGCACGTGTGAAGGCGGTCGCCGCACACCGCGATCGAACTGTGAGTGGGTGGTAAAGAGGGGTGCGGGAGGGATAACTTTACTCTGCCTAGAGTATAGTCCAGGGGCAAATAAGTTATTTTTGCAATAAGGAAGCACATGTATCAGACTTCTAGTAGTTTCTTCGTTAACAATCATTTAATGAGTAAGGTCAGGCAGACTCGTCTCCTGTAGAAGATTATTCGGCTTAGTGTAAATTACCTTTACACTACTCGGGTCTATCTACACCAATTTTGCGGACGTGCTAATTCATATATTTTTCAAAGTTGTATTTTCTTGATTTTGGGCATTGTCTTGGGTTAATTTAGGGTTAGTTTTGTTTGGTTCGCCCCCGCAGCTACCGAAGCGAGCGGCTTAAATGAAATAACTGAAATATTAGAATGACAGCACTGGGCTTGTGCCAAATGCGCAGGTCAGAAGGCCGAAAATTTGGTTTAGTTGGTAGACGTGAGTGAGCTACTTGTCAGGGAATATAAATCTATGTCAGAGATTAAATGTGAATATTGCGAAAACCGTTAAGTTTACGTATAATGTAAAATATGAAATATAATTCAATTATACATATTAATAGAAATCTATGTCAGGGAATAGAAATCTATGTCAGAGATTAAATGTGAATATTGCGAAAACCGTTAAGTTTACGTATAATGTAAAATATGAAATATAATTCTATTATACATATTAATAGAAATCTATGTCAGAGATTAAATGTGAATATTGCGAAAACCGTTAAGTTTACGTATAATGTAAAATATGAAATATAATTCAATTATACATAGGGCGCCATATTTAAGTTTATGAGCTGCCATATATTGAAGTGACTATGCAAGCTTTTAGTGTTCTTGAAAAAGTATTTAAAATAGTCTACTACATGGTACTACTTTTAGTATTTTCCTAGCATGAAAACTAAAACAAAAATAAGGAATGAAAATTTCAACAAGGCGAGATTAATAATATGAATCCGCGCTTTCTTTATGTTCTATGTATTGAAATTACTTGCTACAACTTCGATATTTGAAGTAAAATATTACCTCGAAATCTCCAATAAATTCTGCAGAAGCCTTTGTTTATCGCTTAAAAATGTCGAAGTGCTCCCATCCTAGCCCATTTTCCCATTTTCAAAGCGTTTTAAATGAGATTTCAGGCAAATAAAACTACTCATTTACGGCAAAAATTATGATCCTGGATATGCTGAAAGTAATATCTTACCTCGAAATCTGCCATAAAATCCATTAGAAACTACCTCTATTATCAAAAAACGTCCACATTTTTCCGATCCTAACCCATTTTTCAGCTTCAAACCGTTTTCAATGAAATTTCATCCAATTAAAAATGCTTAAATTACATCTTTTAGTCAAAACTTTATGTCAAGATATTGACCGATATTGAAGATAATATTCCTTCAAATTTCCTATAACGCAACAAAACAAAACTATTTATTCAGTCGTAAAATTGCTGAAATATCACTGTTTTTTTTGCGATTTTCTGCATGTTTCAATTTAATCTCGATTTTATAATATTCTCCGGTCTCGATTGGAAAATTCACTAGAACTTTTTATAGCAGATATTACGAGGCTTAGGAATAATGACATTAATTTCTTGAAAATAGCTATGCACAGGCACCTACGTAGAGTAAATGAAAAAGATCATCACCAATTCGCATTTTCATTCGGATCGATGCGATTTTTTGATTAATGCATGTTTCCTAGTCATAAAATATTAAATGACGACGCGACCTGTCGATGTCGTTTCAATACTCAAAATGGAGAAAAGAATAAGTTCAACTAGCTCACCCTGCATGAATCATTTCCAAAGTGTCTTCTAATACAATTTTTATCACAGATTCTCGTCAGGTAATCAGCTTTTCTAAAATTTAATATCCTTAATTTTTTTCACTTATATAGAAATCAATGTTTTTTACAATTTCCCTAAAAAGTCTATTTTTCTGACTTCGAGCCAAAGTGCCTCGAACTAACCCAAAGTGACTCACTTATTCTACAATATAAACGTCCAAAAAATGCTCGCCAATTTTAATAGTTTTCGGAAGATACGGGTCCAGAAAATTTAATCAAAAGTGTTTAATTTTTTCAACAGTTATCGTATATCAAAGCAAAATTTTGAAAAACAAATGACCGTTGTTGCCTAAAAATGTAAATCTCAAATTTCCACAAACAAATTTTTCAAAAAAGCTAAATATTAGCCGAGTTAGCATTACATAGCCGAGCCTGACAAACATGACGCACCAGTCTCTATTCCTATCCAGTGCTGAAGTTTTCACTTCAAAAACAAAAAAAAAATCTTAAACACGCTTGCCGTAAAACCATGCAATTGGTAGCGACAAGGAATTTATTCCAGAACTTGAGGCCAGAGGGGGGTTAAAAAAACATATACTTATTCAATAAAACCACATCTAGTTATGACCGCTGACTGGGTAGAATGACGTTTGTTCTTTATTATACTTGGATGTTAGCTTGTTCTTATTGTTCTATTATTAGGAATTCATGGAAATTTTAGTCAATTTTAGAATTTTGCGAATGGGGCTCTATACACTGTGGGCCAAATTAAGTTAGATCCTTTTTCAATGTTTAATAACATTTTTATTTCTCTACCGATATTGATAATTTTCGGATATAATATTCCCGCAAGAATTCCTAACAAGTTGGTAATTTGATATTTGAGATGCTACCAAGTGAACCAGAAACATTTTGGTCCTAGTAAATTGGGGTCTTTGAGCTTGTTGCAAAAAGTAACGAATTAAGATAACTTTTTCAAAAACACCTATTACGAGACGGAAAGAAACATTCTTTTAAAAAAATAGACGATATCTGTTTCAGCTTCCTTGTATCGAATTTATTTCAAACTCCTATCAGTAACAAATTTAATAGAGATAATCTGAGACAACAACAGTAAATTTCATAATAGTATATTATGATATAAGTGTATAAGAGGGCCTTTAAAGCACGCACGACATATTTGAAAACACGACGCGCAGCGGAGTGTTTTGTAAGTCGCAAGGGCTTTAAAGGCCTTTTATACACGTATATCATACGCTATTTTTTATTACGAATGCATCATAATCTCAATTTTTTTTTTTAAATATTAAACTTAAGGGATATATTGACGAATATATTAATCTGTCACATTTGACATGATCAAATGTTTCTATAGCAACCCTTAAAAAAGTAGGCGCATCATAAACATCATTTTAAGCACGCTGCAGCGTGCGATAATCGTTGATTATGATGCATGCGTAATAAAAAAAGTTTTTATGGATATGTCCTTCTTCATTATTGACTCTTGAATCTTTCTGCCCCACTGCCCGATAGAGTTGCTAATTATTTGTTGTGGAAATTCTTCCCAACATTCCAAAATTCATGTTTTTAGTCGCCCTTTGTTTTCAATTATTAAGTTAAAATACACCATATGTTCTACCACTCCTCAGAGAGTGTAGTCTACAGGATTCATATCTGGACTGTTTGGCGGCCACTTTTCTAGCTCAATGAAATCAAGGCAATTTTCTAACAAATATCTTAAGGTAGCATTTGGGGTATGTGCCGAAGCCCCATCTTGCTGAAAGGTATAATGGAGTGTGTCCTCTTCGATATCCGGTAACATATGCTCTAAAAGATCTTGTTGGTAAACTTCGGAGTTAATGTTGTCATCAACAAAATATAGCCTTGTTTTTTCAGAAATGGAAACGCCAAGAGATACCATTACTGATGTCTTAAAATGTTCTCGTGGTACGAGAAGATTTTCCAGCGGGATATCTCGCTTTCTTTCAACATTAGCGTATAAACTGTTATTTTGTGAATTTTTCGGCTGTCTTACGGTGAATTAGTTATTTGTGTATTTAGAGCGCAAAGTAACGGATTGCCGCTTAAGAAAGAATGTTACTGCGCGACGCGTAACGGAGCGCAGTAATCTTTCGAAAACGGCAATCTTTCTTTGCGCTCGAAAAACACACAGAACTTTTTCTACAGCCGCATTTTTAAAAATTAAATGCACATTTTTCTCTATACTTATTCTGAAATTTGCAAATGACTGTCAGTTTTGACATATTATGTTCGGGCTTCGGGCATATTTAGAACAGGAGTGCCAGCAACAAACTGTAACAAACGCACGACTGTCATTTATTTATCTTCGGTTTCCATGACCATTCAGCACACTAGACGGAAAAAGTGAGAATTTCCTTTTCCATGTTCGCGCTAGAGCGCAAAATAAGGATCCACGGCATTCGTCGATTTTGCGATTTCATTTGAATTTAGTATTTAGATATTTTGCGCGCGGCTGTAGAAAAAATACTTTTTCATCCATGAAACATATTTTCTTAATTTGATCTGTTTTGCGAAATCTTCTTAAAAACTGCTGACATCTCTCCAATCGTTTTTGGTTAACATTTTGAGTGATTTTTTTGCAATATATCTTCTTAAAAACTTTTAAATTCAAATCACGCTTAAGAATACGCCCTAAAGGTGTTCTGCTTATTCTTGTTGGTCGACTTAACCTCCTACAACTTATTACTTGTCCATGTCTTAAACGTTCTATGTTTTCTCTGACTCGTTGAATATTGATTTCCGATCTTGCTGTCCACTTTCTTCCGCGATAAGGTTTAATTCGTATACCTCCATTGGTTTCCTCTAAATGCCTTAAAAAATAATTTACAGTGCTTAAGGCCCAATTTTTTTCTGGAAATTCGTTAAGCAATTTCTTTGCGCCATAGATACGCGATTCTCTCAGATGTTTGATTAAAACTTGATCTTCTAAACTCAGAATTACCATTTTGGATAAATAAGTTTAAAAACTGTCAGAAATTAGGGTTGTCATTGACGTTACGATACTACACGTAATACCTGTTCTATTTAATTAGAAAACATAGATTTTGTTAGGAAAAATGACGTAAAATTGGATACAAGAAAGCTGACAAAGATATTTTCCTAATCACTCCTAATTTTTTGAAAAGAATGCTTGTCTCCAAATGTCTCTTAACAATATTAGGTGTTTTTGGAAAAGTTATCTTAATTCGTTACTTTTTGCAACGAGCTCAAAGACACCAATTTACTAGAACCAAAGTGCTTCTGGTCCACTTGATACCACCTCATATATCAAATTTTCCGTCTTGTTAAGAATTATTGTGGGAATGTCATATCCAAAATCATCAATATCTATCGGTCGAGAAATAAAAAAGTTATTAAACACTGAAAAAGGGTCAACTTAATTTGGGCCACAGATGCGTCACTGCCATTGATCTAGAAAATCAGTATGTTTCTTGACCAACTGCGACCTTTAAATGAAAATGAAGAAGAATTTTGACACCTTTTCCTGACTACAAAAGGGAGTTCAGATGGAGCAATTTATTTGCAATGCATGGGGGGGGGTCTCCACGTTAATTTTCATAGATTACAACTACCCAACTGACATTTACCCTCGGGTCCCTCTTGTAATTTTTTATTAGAATTTCTCGCTTCACTTACAGCGCAAGAAAAATAAGCCTAAAAGTATACGAACCTTGAAAAAAATAGTACAAGCAAGGAATTAAAGCTGTGCTACGCCCACCATTTTGAAAAATGAAGGTCGATTTTCAGTTTTTTATACATATATAAATTGTTTACCGTTGCAGATGCAAAAAAAGGGTTCGAATGAAAATGTAGGCAAAAATAAAACAAACAAATTTTGGTATTAACATTTTTATCTAGAATGGAACGGTTTTTGAATTTTGCACTGCAGAATGGTTTTTTTAGGTATATTTTCGTTAGCCTATATAGAATAAAAATACGAAGGTACGTTATGACATTACTATTAATGCTGTCATCAGGTAACAAGTCTTCTCAGTTACTGCAAGATAATCCCTGGCTATATTCACACATGGCAGATCCCTTTAACCCAACCACAGGATATGAGCTTCAGTAGAATGCTAAGCGCTGGATCTAAACGTGGCAAAACTGGTTTTAAAGTTCCATGGCTTAACTGCCAACCCCAAACAGTCGGCTCTAAATTTTAACCCATCTACTGCTGGACTTGGAGGTATGTGAGATAGATATGAGTGATTAGTAGCTTAGCTGTTGCACTTGCAGGAGGCAACACTGCCAAGTGAAATTTGGAATGTAATTGCTGTTTACTGATCAAACGATTGTAGGAAAGGTATGTATACTCTATACTCATCGAGCGTATCGGACTTTATTGCCCCATGAAAGGCAAGTAGAAAATTTTCCCCTGCAGCTGCAATGTCAGTATCCTCCGTAAATAGTGCAACAGTCTGTCGCATATTTGAATTTTCTTCTAAAAGGAGTAAGCCTTTTATCTTGCTTTTTCTAAAAAGCGCTGAGCTGGTATCACTACCTGTAACAGCATGCATAGACATCAGACAGTTTAATACACTGCTGTGCAAATTTCGTTGCTTTGGCATGTAAAAAATTGAGCTCTTTTTATTCCCTGTGCCTTGCCGAAGGAACTAAATTTGTATCTCATCTGTTGACAAAGCAATTAGGAAGCAATTAGGATGACTAATAAGTCGGTACTCGAGAACCATCCTTTGCTATCTCAATAGCTGCTGCTACGATCGATACATCAGCATCTCTTCTACCTGGAGATCCCGACTTCTTAACTGGACGGCTAGATATTTTACAAGTTTTTTATTTGCATTGTTGGCAATAAAATCCGCTTGCGTTGTTCTGGCGACAGTATTTAAAGTATTCCCATTTATGTCAATATCTGCTGTCCCTCTTCTTTTTTGTTCGTTTCCCTTCGTTGTTGGGTCTACAGGATAACCGTCAAATACCACAACGCAATTACTGCCATACCGGTTAATGACGTGTGAGGTGTAACTGTTAATGACCTTTTGATATGTGGCGAGTATGGGCCAGACCATACTGAGAAGATGTGCCCCCCATCTAGGACACCAGATCTATCCAAGGTGTTACACGAGTACCAATTATCTCCCCCAATTCATATTTGCGATTTGCACAAACTTGAAGAATCGAATCTTCTATTTCATTAGTCTCGACTTCTCTTATTTGTCTCCTTTAATTTTTAGGCAACTTTACATTAACACTTTCCATCACCTGACCACGAAATAAGCAGTTTTTTTTCTTGTAATTGAATCTCACTCCTACGTGGTACTTTATGGGCCGCCCACTGATCTATACGAATGGATAAGCAATAACCTTTCACCAAAATGGCTAATTTACGACGTCAAAATGTAAACAAACTCTAGCAAATCTCGGGATGATTGCGTTTGCGCACTGTAACAATGCTTATTGCAATTCGAGAACGTGAGCAGGTCCGTACTTATAAATTTATTTTCTTTATTTTGGTATAATAGTTTTGATTTTTGTATCAAAACTTCTTCAGTACATAGTACATTACTAAATTCACTTGGAAGACAACTCTCATCAATCACTTGCACAAACATTGTTATTTGGTAAAAATCTCAATAAAAAAATAAGTTTGCACCATATATTGCCTAAATCATTAGACTAAATCATAGATAAATACCATGAATGAATATATATGGGTTCATTGGGTTCTTTTGGAGCCTTAAAAGCAAATACCAGGGAAACCAGAATAAAATACACAAGCATCTAGAGATCAGGCGTAATTTTCGATGCAGCTTCATTGCGGTAAATTACCACCATGTGGATAGTGATCGTTCGATCTTCAACATTTCAGATTCACCTGCAGTGTTTTTTATTAATCGTTGTCTTGATGGGTAGGGCATTTCTGAAATTTATACTTCTAACATACAGAAGCTGTGCAATCTGAATAAAGACACCCTTATTATGCTAATTTTGGTATTTCATTTCCCTGGTATTCATTTTTATCTGATACCCATTCCCCTTTCACCATCTGGATGGCACAGCACCCGAATGTGAACTATATAAGAACATATTGGCAGTGAAATTATCACCGTAGATGTTTAATAATTAAGAAATGCTTCCTTGCTATCTATATTGTTTCTGGTAGCGAAAATCTCATTTATTTCAATGATGACTATGTTAATTATTGAGGTGATTCCCTTACACTTCAGGAGACATTACAAACTGTTCTTGGTAACATGGCAAACACATATTTTCAAATATATCTACTTTTTCTTCTTCTTCTCCTCAAGTTGTTCTTGTGGTAGTTTGAATTCGATTTAAAAAATTGCCTCTTGCCGAAATTGCACGATTTTTTAGGAGACAACTGATAATTTTTCGGGTATACAATACATAAAAATAGATGATTCAAATGGACCAATATTTTGACGAATATAGAAAAAGTCATGCTTTCCTTTCAGTCTTTTAGCGTGCATACAAACTTTTCCAAATCAGTATTTGCTGTAGTATAACAGACAGGATTGGAAAGCAGAAAACAGTACAACTATAATAATACACATATAAAATACAGCATAAAAGAATATGTCACGTCAGCTTAACATTATTTAAAAATAAATGGCTATTCTCCAAATCATTTTTCCTCTAAAAATTGATAATGTCAGATTTTTATTATTAATACATAGTCTCGACCATTAATTTTGTTTTTCAATTCGGACCTGGAGTTCTTATTTCATATTTAGAAGCATACGTTCTGTGATGTTGTCGTTGATGTATCCATAAATCTAAAAAATAGAACACATTACGTCCTCTAAGAAAATTGTAGACGTGTTGATTTATTAATGAGTGTCTTATATGATTGAACCTGAAAAGATGAAACGTCCTGAAATCGAAATAAAAAATCCAAACACTCATGAAAAACGTGTTGATATTGGCTCAGAGACAAAAATCTCCAATTGCAAGTGGAGGGAAAGAGTGGCTAAGAAAAAGATGTAATTTTTTTATTAATTTAAAAATCTGAACCTGTTACCAAATCACTTCAAATTCTAACTTTGTGTTAATAATAATAGAGATGACGAATAAACTGTACTAATTCTTAACCCTATGGTGAATGCTCACGGTGTAATAACTTGATATCAGGTCAGATGGGATTGGGTAATAAAGTCTACGTCACGATGTACGTGGATACTAAAGAGATAAGCTAAAATACTGGATCTAAGCTTTTGTGACACAACGTTCCTCGACAGGGAGGCCACGGTAGTTCCTCTTTGAATCACCCCAACCCGGTTTTACCTCCAATGACTTATAATACAGCAAAGCCCTTGATGAAATAAAACGAAAACTTTAAGATTTTGATTTCGACTTAAGCTTTGATTGGATATTCAGATTACATAGGGGATGGGAAAAAACGACTTCTCAAAATATCCCTTGGGAAATAAACACTTGTTGAAGCAAGGGTTGAGAATAAGGTGATTGGGTGATAAGTCAATTCTAGGGAATTCTACGGGAGGTTAACGTGGGAAAAAATTATATGAAGATAATTTGACCACAGGCGTTCGTCTGTGTACTCTTCTTAAAGTAACAGATATTCCTGAAATTGAAAGTTACAAGAGACATCGACAGATATCGTTTTCGTCTTTTGAAAGAAGTTTTCGCAAAACAAAAGCTGACCACATATTTTTAAACATGACATTCCTAACAGTGAGCTAAAGCCCTGTTTGGTAACGAAAAATTAAATCAATAATTCAATGATTTTTTTTATCTAAATAGCACCAAACCCCCAACGAATCAGAGAGACAAATTTGAGCGTATTATCAACGGATATAAATAGGAAAATGTGCCCTAATTTCGCATAGAATTTCTCTTCAATGTACGTGTTCGAAGAAGAGTTCGCTCTGCCATAACCTCAAAATTACTCGACCTTCCGCCCTCATACTAATTTATCCCTATTCCAAAGGACAAAGGCACTGAAGGACCTTGTTCCTGTTTCCCTAGTTGGGACGCGTCGTCGTCGGGATCAATAAACCCGACACCCGTCACAGCCACTCCGGGTAAATTGCCTCCCGGATTTTGCCCTTCCGACTATTTTTTTCTGGGATCGATGTTGCCAGGTTTGATTTGATTGAACGTGTTGAAGCTAAGGTTTCATAAATTCGAAAATCACGGGATAGACACTGTCTGGAGATAATTAGGACGTACAGATGGCGACCAAAACAGTAAGTTTGAATAAGTTTACGTCGCACTGATATAATGAAATTGCTGAGACATTGTGGCTGGCAATCGAATAGGAAGCGTATACTATGCCTCCATAATATTGAGGAAAAATATTTAAAGTAAGAATATTTGCAAATATATTTAAAGTAAGAATATTGCAAATATTTTTGACGTTGGCATAAGAAGCTTTCGAGAGGATGAACAAGATTCTTTGATGATGCGGCTTTTTCGGGGTTATTTACTCTCGGTGCTTGTGTATGGAATGAAAGCATGAATTCTTAGTTACTATACTACTAAAAACAATATATTGAAGTTGTGGTGATATCGGGCAGTTCCTAAAAATATCATGAAGTACAAAACGTCAGAGGTTTGAAGAGAAAAAAAGCATCGACATTTGCTAGGAAACAGCGAAAACTTGAATAGATGGGGCATGCCAAGGGGAATTGCAGAACATACTTCAGGGAACAACAGAATGGAACAGAGATACTGCCAGAAGAAAGCTTTCCTGGTTGAAGAACTTGCGTGACTGGCATGGTGGTCAACTGTTTAGAAGAGCAGTTAATAGAGCTCAATTCGTATTGATGACAGTTAACATCCAGATAAGACATGGCACCTAGAAGTAGAAGAAGATAAGAAAAAATCGATTGATTCTTAAGAAAAATGGCAAAATTGGTTTATTGAAGTGACAATTTCTTTTAGCGCATTCAGCAAAAAATTCTAGGTAGTGACTAAGACTTAGCCGTCACGCGGCTCGCTCGAGTATGTAATGCTCATTCGGGTAATGTCGGCTAGAGGAGACTATCAAAATGAAAATTTCAGCGTAATGAATGGACAGTGCCGTCGCGCGCTGGGTGTGGTTCGTCACGCCCGGCTACTTTAATAGTATATTATGCAATGAGCATTTAATGTTGACTATTAAGACACGACCATGAGAGTTACGATACAAACCGTAGGCGAGTGTCGTAACGAATGCGAGGATCTTAATAGCCACTATACACTCTTTTAACAACTTACTAAATGAATTGACTATGAACTGTCTAAACGGATAAATTTGATATGTGTCACGATCATGGCTGTCTTTAATATTGATCGAATATCACTGTGATGTTGAATTTTGATTGGTTATAATCAAGTTTAATAATGACACGTCAGTATCGTAATGAGCTTCATTATGATACTGGTAGTAAATGTCTATAAATCAATTACAGTATAGGATTTGAAAAAAAATGGGTTAGTCTGCTAGTACTCGAGACACTGTTGTGTAAGCATATGTCCCATATCGACATCATGGACATGAAAATCTAATACCGCTCTAGCGGCTAGCTTTTTAGAAGCGCCACTTGAGTCGCTGCAATCGCGGCCCTCCTGGATTAGCTTACTCCTCAATGCGCATGGGACTTGGAGCTAGCCCTAGCACGGCAACCAATGAGCCCAATGTATTATTTCCCTTCACGCATGACCCTCCGCTCGCTTCGCTCGCTACGAGGGCTCAAAGAATAGGAACTAACCAAAACTAACCCAAAGCATCCCCAAAATAAAGAAAAAATACTTTTTACAAACATAACCTTAACAAAAAGTTTTAAAACCGGCAGGAACTGAACCCTGGGCGCCCGGGCCGCTGTATCACAGGTCCAGCATCTAACCACTGAACCACCGCTGTATCACAGGCGCACAGCATCTAACTACTGAACCACCAGAGAACTTGCAAACAATTCATTGCCCCGTAAAACATCGGTAAACTGAAGGCTCATTAGGTGCCGTGCTAGAGCTAGCTCTAAATGCGCATGGGTTATGATGTCACATCGGTTTACACATTTCTGTCCCATTTGCCGAGATTTGTCCCCATACTGCCGCGTGAGATGTTTACACATCCAAAAATAATTAAATGATAAAATAATAAACAATTGAAAAATAAAATTGTATTTACAGTCAATTTTAAATGGATGACAATGTTTCCTGCAATGGTAAAGTTTTATTTTTATTAATTTATTTCCTGCACTTTAAAGATGCTTACAGGCAAACAATCCTATTACAAAGTGCACTGCAAACTACAGCAATTAATTGTAAAAAAACACTGTCCATATCACATTTAAGTTGCATATCTCATATTAAATGACTGTGTGTTTTTGTACGCACACTGTTCTAGGAGCAACAAATGGCATTTATACCATAAATATTAGGGCCATGTGCTTCTGTTCCTTATGTTCGTACCAAGTTTGTTTCACAGTACATTGCTTCTGAGGGGAAGGGGGTGTGTGTGTGTGAATTTAATTCTTATTCAATTAATCACATATCAATATCAGTTATTAATTATTGCATAATTATTATAGTTTTTCGTAGTAAAGATTTGATCTAGGTATTTGAAATTTCGCAAGTTTCATAGTATTTTTAATACATATTTGGAAGTATCAGTCGTTTTAGTGACTTAACGTATGCGGCTTCTTGAACACATAAGTAAAATTAGGCTAGGAAGTTGTCAAGTCAAATGGCTGACATCTAACCCATTATTCTTAGGACATTGGCGGGTGAAGTAACTTGATATTACATATAAAAAGCAGCGGCGTATGATCACATACATACATACACACACATATTATTTAATATAATATGGAACATAATAAGTGTATTTTTATTCTAACCAGTCCAATCACGGCCAGTACAAGCACTTGGCTATTCGAGCAATAAGTTTCCCTCATGCTGACGTGCCTCTTTCGCCCACGAAACTGCTGGTTTGCCGGGCAGCTTATGCGTAAACTGCAGACGCGAAAAATCTCGCCATAGGGCGACTGCAATATAAATGTAGTTGCTTTTCATGCGCTGGGTTTGGTTTGGTCAGTTTTGTTCGTTGTTCCTCTGAAACGAGCGAAGCGAGCGGAGGGCCAGGCATGAAGTGTTGAAATATTTGAAGACAAAACGTAACGAGGGTATTTCTAACATTTATATTACAGCCGCCTTATGCTTACCTTACCCTATGCGTCTGCAGTTACGTATATGCGGCCGGGCAATCTTTTCGCTTTGCAGTGGTTTGGTACAAGGTTTTCTAAAAAGAAAATCTTATATGCTTAATGTAGCGAGTTATTTTAAAAATAATTTGGGACCAAGATTTAAGACAATTAAAAAAGCGTCGAAGCCCCAAAAGTTCCACAAAGCATATTATATAAACTAGAACATCCAAACAGAGTAATGGATTTCGAATTTAGATGGAATATGTCTACAAATATTTTTAGAAGCAAAACTAGAATTACGATGGAAATTCTACATTTTTAAAGATATTTAATTATAAAATGCGATTCTATTCAAAACAAGAAATAAAAAATAAAATACCTATAAAATGATGAGAAATAGAATCCACTCGACATTGCACTGAGATCGCCATTGGTTCGATGTTTAACAAGGCCAGTTAATGGTTAATTTTCTCTTTGTGGCTTATGTACTTTTGCCAGTGCTGTTGCGCTACATTTTTTACTATGTTATTCCATATATCTACAACTTCAGCAGGTTACCATGTGATTTTAACAATAGCTTCGTCATAACGTTTTTTAGTATCTGACCACACCATTTCGATGGCATTAAAATGACAATGATAGGGTGATAGATAGCCTGATCACACAATGACTCTACTCCGCAGCATATTTATCCACATGATAATTTTTTCCGATACTGTTTGCTTTTCCACCAAATTCAAAACAGCATCTTTAAAAAGATTATTTGAAAAAGGGATATTTTTCTCTCCAATCCAATCTAAAAGAAATGTTTGTTCCAGATTTTTCTCGGAATTTTTTTCTGCTAGCTAACTATGATAAGTTGCGTTATTTAGTATAATTAAGGATGGTTCTTCTAAGTTTACAATAAGTTGATCTTTAAATTACTTCTCAAAATTTATGGTATCCATATTATTATGATAATCACCTGTTTTCTTATTAAATTTAAAAATTAGGTATGAATTTGCCACAAATCCATTTATATTTCCGGCATGAGCAATAACGTATCGTATCCAACTTCCAGTTTTTTTTTAAATTACTACATTTAATGCCATCTTGCAACATTCTCCTATCCCCACTTTTGCTAAAAATCCATGTCTCATCCAGAAGTGCCGGTTTATATATGTTCTCTTTTTTAGAAAATTGATATTTATTTTAAAATAAAATTCTCTTCAATCTGATTCCAGGGATTTCCAATAAAAGTTTTTTTCCATTCTGCTTTTTAAAGCTAAAGCCCATTTTCATAATTTTCAAATATAAAGATTTTCCTGAGCTCTTATTCTCTGGTGATTCTTCAATAAATTGCCGGTAAATAGATTTAAAAGTAATATGTTTCTTTTGGGCTTACATTTTGTAAATTACTTTCCGTAAACGATGCAGAGTATTCTTCGTAATTCCAGTTTTGATCTGGGAAACGTTTCCGTTTCCAGACATATTTCTTCTAAATTCGAAATCTGTTCCTCTGTTTGGATTTCCTAGGTTGTGTAATGTGCTTTATGGAGCTTTTAGGGATTTTTTTAGTTGCCTTAAATGGAGATCTAAAATCATTTTGAAAATAACTTGCTACATTAAGTGTAAGTTTTTTGGATTCATCGGAATATCGCATTTTGGTAGTGTATTTTTGAGTTGTTTAGTGACATTAACAGACATCAAACTTATGACGTAACATCAAATTAATTCAGATTATTTCACTTTTGTTTCACCTAATTAATGATTGATAAATAAGGATGGAGTTATTTCTAATGGGTATTATATGTTTGTCTTCACGCAAGTTAAAAAGACCCCTTTATATCTAAGAATTTCTGCTGGAATTTTTTACTGGAACACTAGTATATTTCCGGGTAATTGCGTATACGGTTTTCTGCTATTTTTGAATTATATAAAAAAATTTGTATATAGTCACATTCTAGTGTCATTACTAACCCAAACTAAACCAAACTAACCGAAACTAATCAAAGCTAACCGAAACTAACAAAAGCTAACCTAAACTAACCAAAGCTAACCCAAACTAACCAAAGCAAACCCAAGCTAACCGAAATTGTTTCGCCTAGGCTTGCGTGAAGAAAGGCTTGCGCTTTGCGCAATCCTTTCTTCACGCAAGTGCGTAGTGGCTTAAACGAAACCAAACTAACCCAAACTAACCAAAGCTAACCCACACTAACCAAAGCTAACCTACACTAACCAAAGCTAATCCAAACTAGCTAAAGCTAACCCAAACTAACCAAAGCAAACACTATTATTTTTTTATTTTTCTTACAAAAGAAAACGCAATTTCTCTTCTCCGCCAGTACATTTACAATCCCTAAGGACTCTAGAATGTTCCTACAAAATTTTATTTCCATATAATCCAAAAATAGCAGAAAACCGTATAAGCAATAATTACCTATTTCCGTTTGAATTGTGTTTTTTATGGTAATTTGAGTTTCTATTGCAAACCTCACAAGAATTTTTTTCGGTAGGCGGCAGCAACGAACATTGTCAATGTTCGGTGGCGGCAGGCACGGAAAACAAAGTAGAATGCATAAAATTAAGAGATTCATATTTGAGATGCAAATTTTATCTTACCAGAGTGAAACAAACTTACATAATTATCGGTTAGTTTGGGCTAAATTGAATACATGAATCATGACTCAAACTTGCCAAAAGTACGGTGGCAAAACGACAACTTAGGGGCACAACCTGCACCGATAGAAGGTGGAACCATATCGGAGGAGGCTCCTGGCGGACTGTATGGCTTTCCATAACTTTTTCCAATTGAACAGTTTTTCTAATATATATGGTAATTATTTGGACTTAATTTTTTCAAATCACATTAATACCAGAGTTTTGCTTTCTGATTCTCCACTGTTGAAACTTGACAGGCCACAACCTGCTCTAACTGTCCAAATTCCTGAGGGTAATTTCTGTGATTTTGTTGACTATAGTTATTCTTTTTATAACTTTAGGAGAGCTGACTATCATGAGATAAATCTATATTTGTCTTTCGTAAACTGGGATGAAGTTTTCAACTTCACTGACTTAGATCTCATTTTGGAGACTTTTTATGACATTCTTTATCAAGCAAAATTAAAATCTTTGTACCTAAGTGTACTTCTAAAACAGAAAAATTCCCCAAATGGATGAATAACCATTTCAAATATTTGATTTTTGAAAAAAAAGCTACTCACAAGAGGTTTAAAGAAACTTTGTCTGTAATTATTGATTAT
Source organism: Pissodes strobi (assembly GCA_016904865.1). Taxonomy (NCBI): domain Eukaryota; kingdom Metazoa; phylum Arthropoda; class Insecta; order Coleoptera; family Curculionidae; genus Pissodes; species Pissodes strobi. The sequence continues at coordinate 990,764 of MU181918.1, forward strand.
CAACATTTCTCGCATTTGAGGAGAGAATGCAAAAAATACTCAAAAACATTATACTGGAGAATACACTCGCCAACAGAAACAAGTATTGGAAGTTCGTAAACTCTAAGAAGTGCAACTTGGAGTACCCCTCTGAGATGCACTTTCAGAATAAGGTTTCTAAAAATTTGAATGAGACCACTGAACTATTTATGGACTATTTTTCCACAGTCTACACAAAAAATGGACCAGCAGTTAATCTTATGACATGTCAACTAATTTAGGGAATCTGTGTATAACTCAGACTGAAGTGTATGAGTATATTTTAAAATTAAAAAATAATTTAGGAATGGGGCCAGATGAGATACCTGTCTGCTTCTGGAAAAAAAACTATCTGTCTTACACCAATACTTTCTAAAATTTATAACTTTTATCTAAATCAATGTGTATTTCCTACCAAATGGAAATCCAGTCATATAACCCCCATTTTTTAAAATGGTGATAGGTCTGATGTGGAAAACTCTAGAGCAATATCCAAAATGTCTGTCCCATCTAAAGTATTTGAGTGCATTATAGCTGACAAAATTACTCCTTTATTCAAAAATATTATTTCTATTCACCAACATGGTTTCACAAAAGCTCTACCATCTATTGAAAATTCACTCTGTCTGACTTATGCTGATAATAGAAAGTTTTATAAGAGGATCAAGTCTTTCCAAGACTGCCTTGATTTTCAACTTGATATAAACAACTTTGCACTATGGTGCCAAGAAAATAAGTTAAACCTAAATGTAGTCAAACGTAAAATAATTACTTTCTCAGAAATAAAATATCCAGTGCCCTCTAACTACAGTGTCAACAACTGTCAAGTGGCTCTCGACTTAAGAGTTTGGTTTGATCAAGGATTAACTTTCGGTCATCACATAAGTGTGACATCAAATAGAGCGCTGAAACTTTTAGGGTTTGTGTACAGGTCACTTAAAGATGTTAACAACATAAATATTCTTAAAAACGTCTACTGTTCAGTTGTCAGGTCTTTGCTGGAGTATGCATGCACTATATGGGCACCCTACTATGATTCGGAGCTTGAAAGAGTACAGAGAAAGTTTCTTCGGCTCATAGCATTTAAAATGAATGTTCCAAAGAAAGAAATTAATTATATAGATTTACAAAGACTATTGAACCTTAATTCACTAAGTAAAAGAAGAGAAAACTTCGATGTGTGCCTTATGCACCGCATTTTAAATGGGAAAATTGATTCTGCTGAATTGATATCATCTTTTGGCCTGAAAGCAACAAGAAGACTGCGTCATAATGACCTTTTTCTGGTTGATTTTCGTAGCACCAATTACGGCTATTTCACCCCTCTTAGTAGAATGGCCAGAGCTGCAAACAAGCTGCCAGACAATCTAGATTTATTCTCGATCAGCTATAATAGTCTGAAATATTTGTTGAATCAATTTTAACCCCATTTTAAGTGTTACGTTATGTAATTGTATTTAGAGGTTTTATAATCGCTGTAACTTTTGACACTAAATAGTGTACTCCTGTGCAATGTTCTGTATTCAATTATAAAAACTTACTTAGCTTATAGGGCATCTTTGTAAATGGCGAACGGGTGCGCTCTTGCCGTCTGCCGTGACTGTCTGACAGGCGCTAGGCGTTGCGGGGGTCGGGATGATGCGGGCCAAATCCTGGGAATATCTGCCGTGAAAATATCTGTAAAACAGAGAAATCTCGGCAATATGTCTGTGTTGTTCCACGCTATCCAGATTCCGGGTCAACTCCGGGTCGTCGACGAGACGTACAGCACTCTTCTGAATGGAATCCAGCAGCTTTAGGGTGTGCTTAGGTGCGGCACCCCACATGTGTGAGCAATATTCTAAGCACGGTCTTATTTGCGCTTTGTAGAGCAAGAGCAGCTGCGGCGGTGTAAGTATACAGTTTTTTGTTGCGAAATAGCGCACCAAGCTTCTGCGAAGTTGATTCTGCGATGTTAGCAACGTGGTCATGTTAGGACATATTGCTGTTGACTGAGACACCTAGTAGTCGAATCGACGAGGATGGCCGATGCTGCCATAATGATGTCAGGGCACGCTGTATAGGCTTTCTTGGTAAACGTGGCTGCTTGGGTTTTTGCAGCATTAAATTTGACCATACTCATGTTGCCCCGTTCGAGCGGTCTGCATATCTTGATTAATTATTGTAATCTGCTTCTCTCTGCAGTGACAAGAGTCAGTCGCTGGTAAAGGTTTTCTGATCTAAATTGGGAGACAAGGCTACTGTCATCTGCAAAACAGGACTATTGGTTTCGGTTAGCAGGTTATTAATATAGATGAGGAACAGAGTTGGTGAAGGTATTGCTCCCTGAAGCACTCCCGCATTTATTGGGAATGTGTCTGAGATATGTTCATCAATTGCAACGTGCAGAGATCGGTTTTTAAGGAAACTGGCCAGCCAGCTGCAGAAAGACGCTGGCAGTCCGAAGGACGGCAGTTTGTTGAGCAATACGTCATGCCAAACTGTGTAGAACGCCTTCGAAATATCTAACGGAAGCGCTCGAGATTCTCCGCAGTTCTCAATAATTGCCCTACTCCATATATGAGTGACATAGGCCAATAGATCTCCTGCCAACCTTTCTTAGTCTCGGGGTACTTGAATAGTTGCTGAATGACTACACGTTCCATGACTTTCTAGTTTATAGGATGCAAGGACGATAGTTTGATGGCATCGTTTTCCTGCCTTTCTTTAGCACAGGTTGCACTCGAGCAACTTTCCAAGAAGGTGGGTAAATCCCTTTTCGGCAAGACAGAGAAAAAGTCTGGAAAAATGGGTGTTAGTTTGTTTGCGCAATTATTTAACACGATACAGGTATCAAATCTGGTTCCTGATGCCTTTTCCGTATCTAGCTCTTTGAGGATTTTACGAATATCACGGTGGTGAAACTTAACTTCGGCCATGGGAGTGTTCATGTTGGATATGGTGGGGCGAGCCTTGCCTTGGGGGACGTTTAAAGAAGAGTGCGATGAAAACATTTCGGCAAGCATGTTTGCTTTTTCCTTAACTGTAGTCGCCGAGACACCGTGTTCATCTGTCAAAGGTCGGAGAGACGTTCTTGTAAAGTTATTAGTTACTGCCTTTGCTACCGATCAGAAATTCCTGGAGCCACTGGGGCATGGCAAAAGTTTATTCTCCGTCCTTTGATTGTGTTTGTCCTTAGTTTTGTCAATCACACATGTGCATTCGTTCCTCGCTTCGGCAAAATAATTGTGACTTTCAGCGGTCTGATTTTGCTGCCAGTACTTGTAGGCTTGCTTTTTCGTACCTGCAGCTTTTTCTGTCGAACCAGGGTTTTCCTTTTAAGGGTAACTTGATGGTATTTGGGATTTATCCTATAATTCCTGATCAGAATTGAGCGTTCTATCTAACTTCATATTCGATCCCGACAATAGCAATCTATTTTATCGATAAATGGATCATGCGCGTTATTTAACTGATTGCCCTTCCCCAAGACTCTTATGAATCAATGTAGGACATGCTTCAAAACTGATGTCGTCACGATTTATGACGTAAGGGTCAATCAATGCAACGAAAATGTTCCAAGGGGTCATCAGTGATTAAAACATACTGTCGATGTCGGTTCGATTAAACAGCAAGACAAAGTGATCAAAATTTCTACATAATATGTATATCGTATTTTCCTTTGAAACTATAATATCAATAAATTGTGATAATTTAGCAGATTTATTTACACGCAGAAAATTATATTTTCAACGCAGAACATGTTTTTAAAATACATGAAAATGCAAGAGGCTACTAAAGTTTCCTGCAATAAATCTAGAAATATAGGGTAAAGTACGGATAGATGCCGCACTTTTTGTAAAACAATCGTAAAAATTCGGTTAACAAAAACTTTGTATTTCAAAAAGCACATAAACATTCTACAATCTATTTCTTATTGAAATATTGGCATTTAAACAACATAAAAAACACTCTACTACTAAAAAAAAAATAACTAAGAAAAAGTGTTTTTCCGGCAACTCTCCCCGTAGATACGGAGAGATGCCTACAACCGCGCGGAGAGATGCCCAATGTTAATTGCCATAAGGGAGAGATGCCGTCGATTTTTCTTGTAATTCCGCACGTCTGCATGGGTTGCAAATGTTTAAGTGCATGGTACATGTCTCATGCAACCAGTTGTCGCATCTTATGCAGCAAATCCAGTCAACTGTTTTGGAGGTTTTACTGTAATCTCTCCTTTTTGGTACGGATAGATGCCTCACGGCTCACGCATGCCACGTATGGATCAGTAACAAAAAATATAAAACAAGATGTTTTAAATGCCCTATATAATCTATACAATGTAAAATTATGCTATATTATTATTAAAAATAATGTGGCATCTTTCCGTACCAAAAAGTGCGGCATCTCTCCTTTTTGGTACGGATAGATGCCTACCCGTCCCACGCCTGCGCCTAATGAATCTGTAGTCGAGAATATAAAACAAAATCTTAAATATGCCCTATATAATACTATAAAAGTAAAATGATCCCATTTTTTTATTTTTAACATACTTCCCCAATACTATTAACAACATGGAAATAAATTTTAGGCAATAAAAGTATATCTTACCAACTTTATTCTCACAATTACCGTTTAAACACGTGCTCAATCAAAACACCAACCACGAGCAAAACAATATTGGCTAAATAGCTCTTTGATCCTGTCGACCGTTGTTGTCAAGTGCATATAGTTTCCGCGTCACGTGATCTGCGGCATCTCTCCCCCTGCGGCATCTATCCGTACTTTACCCTACTACATATTTCTCGCATCCTTTAGATTTGTACCGATCCTTTGAGATTTTCAAAACATTCATTTGTTTTTGACTGTCTCGTAATACGAGCAGCACTAAGTTTACACATGGGAATAATGTTCAGCTATTTGTCTATTGCCTTTGATTTTTCGGATAGTCATTTAACAGAGGAGCTCTTTGAATGCTGGAGATATATGATAATGGTATGTTGTTAACTTTTTGCTTAAAATTTAATTTTTACTAATAGGCTTGAAAGTATTAAACAGCTTTCTTAAAAATTACAATTCCTTAACTAAAAATTGAGATTTCGTTTTTAACGGCAAACTTTGCTACGATTTTATACTTTGCATAATCCAAACGTTATAACTTGGACCAAAAATGATGTTCTTAGTTTATTATTGATAAGATATTTTTGAAGTGAAAACTTCAGGTTTAGACGTGTTCAGCACACTTTTTCCTGGCTAGAAAATGAAACCAAGCCGTCACGTAATACTCATTCGGGTATGTTTTTCGGTAATCACTTTTCTCGAAAGTGGCTCATACTGAAAATTTGGCATTTGGCACGCTTTTAGACAAAACCTGGAGGCAACCGATAGTAATTTTGTTTTTGGCGATCCGATTTTTCGTTTCTGAGTCATTACGTCACACGTGACATTTTTCAAGATTTAACTGTCGAAAAAATTAATTAATTTTGATGACATTTTCTGGACACGTTTCCTTTGATGGTCTTCGGAACCCGATTGAAATTTACGAGCATATTTTTGGAAAGGGGGTCATTTTGAGTCGTTCTAACGTCGAAAAAGTAACGAGAATCGGAAAAACTGAGACTATTCGATACGAAATTTCTAAAAGAAAAACTCTTTAAATGCTACTCTGTTCCGAAAATGTCGGGAAAATTGAGTTTTAAGGAGAAATCTAAAAACACCGATTTAGGTAAGGTAAAAAAACTGAAGGTCCTTATTTTATTTTTTTTCGAGAAAAATAATATTTTTATAGGAAGGCTGATTACTTGACGAGAGTCTATGCCAAAAACCGTATAAGAAATTTTAAAAATGATGATGCCTTTTATACATGATGAGCTAGTTGAATTTAAACTTTTCACCATTTCGAGTTTTGACACGCGACGTATATGGGAAAATCGATGTTAAAGGCAAACATGCAGAAAATCGTAAAAAATGCTCAAGTTTTCCATATCTCGACATTTAATATATATGTACAAAAGCACGGATACTTATTTTTTTTTGTAGTAAGATATAATTAGTTAAATTGAATTTACTTGCTCTATTCAAAAGTAACAAGCGAGCAAACGCTTTAAATATAATTATATTGATCGAACTTGTCTGCAATATAATTGATTTTCTTTGGTACAGTTGTGTGCATTAAAAAGTCGTACAGCAGTTATAGGCTATCGTAAATCAGGCTTAATTAAACTTCTTATGGAATTTGACAAGTAGTGTCAAAATTCAAACAATTTTTTCAGTAAACGTGCTTTTAACATTTTTCTAGTGCAATGCCTCAACTAGATAATTTAAAACGAGCTCAAATAGTTGTTTATTTACAAGATGGTATGCCTATAAGGGATATAGCCCATATTATAAATGTGAATAAGAAGACCGTGCAAAACGTAAAGCACAAATGGGAGACCGAAGGTAACGTGAATAGAAAAAAACTGGGAGACCCAAAATAAGTACACAAGAACAAGATAATGCACTCTTGCGGTATTTGGAGGACAATCCCTTTGAAGTAGTGCGGAATGCTATTCGACATACAGCATTTCCTGCATCAAAATCGACAACGAGTCGCAGAATTAAAAAATCGCATCTAAAAAACTGCTGCTGCCAAAAAGGTAATCCTGGGAAATGAACATAAACAGGCAAGAGTTATTTTTGCTCTAAATAACATTTTACGCGAAAACTGGAGTAGTGTAGTATTTACCGATGAAAAAGTTTTCCAGTCATGATTTAAGGGACATATAAGAGTGTACAGGCCCAGAGGAAAAGGTTTAATGAAGAATTTGTTCATAATTCAGAAAAATCCGGTAGATTTTCGGTAAATGTTTGGGCCTGGTTAAGCTCTCGAGGTTTCGGCGTGTGCTGGACTGTTAATGAGAGATTTAACGCTATTACATACAGGAATATTTTGGAAAATATTATGTTACCAAGTGTTTCAGAACATTTTCCCGATCAAAACTTTATATACCAACAAGATAATTGCCCGGTCCACAATGCAGCAATCATAACAGAATGGTTTCAACGGCAAAATATAGAGCGACTAATGTGGCCTGCAAAAAGTCCCGATATTAATATTTTGGAAAATCTTTGGGGTCTTATGACTAAAAAAATCTACACAGTTAACTTCCGACTAAACACAAGGAATGAGCTGATAAATTTCATAGAAGAAACGTGGGACGAACTAGCCAATGACCCCGATCTGATAAGAAATCTTTATGCTTCGATACCAAATAGACTAAACAAAATAATAGAAAATAATAGCGCTATGTCCAAATATTAACATAGCGTTGATAAAGCTTTGTTATTGAGTTAATTGTTATAATGTTATGTATTTTATTTATTTCATTTTTTTTTAATAATAAATAATCATTTGGATATTTCAGGACAAAATGTAGCATGCTTTTTTTCTAACAATAGAGTCTGAAACTGTTTACTTTTAAATATTAGGAAAAAATATTTCTCAAGGGGAAAGGTATACAAAAAACAGCGGCCAAAGCGTAAATATTTTATTTAAAAGATTATTGTTGGCAATAAAAAAAATATATGCTCAAACTAATTAGGTCTAACGTGGTCCTAAGCTTCAAAACTAAGTATATGGTGCTACAAGTCTCCACTACGTTTTTCGGAAACATTACAAGAGTTCCGAATGTATACGTGTACTACTTTTTAATGAAATCTGGAACATCATAGGCAGGTTTACACCATACAAACCTTGTACGACTTTTTTATGCACACAACTGTACATTATGTGTATATTGTGACTAAATTATTCTATTATATTACATTCTATGAAGTGCAAAAATAGTTTGACAGATAAAAAACTAGTTGAATCCTTTAAACTAATGGTGGTGGTGCTAATATTGTCCTTCATTAACTATCAAAGCAGAGATTTGCATTAGGAAAATTACCCTATATTTGTATTCGCAGTCTCAACAAAACGTTTTTAGCGATAAAATTAGCTTTTTGTAAGAGCAATAACCGAAACTAAGTAGTAACTAAACGGTGCTTAAAATCGACCTCTAAAATTTGGGGTGGTGGAGTTGGTAGGGGGTTGAACTATCAGGCGCGCCAGTGATAAAGGCTAATATTATTGTAATATCATTGTTGAAACACGGGAGCTCGCAAATATTTTATTAATAGTTGAAAAAATACATAAAAGACTGTGTGTGCTTAAGACCACACGACAGAAGTGAAAACATCATCAATGTGAGATTAATATTATGAAATACAAGTATTGTTTTGAGTACCATATTTTGAAATTACTTGCCACAACTTCGATTTTGAAGTAAAATTGTACGTGGAAATCTTCTATAAAATCAGCAGAAACTGCTGCGTATAGCTTGAAAAGTGACAAAATTCTTCTATTCTGGCTATTTTCCCGTTAAATCTTTTTAATGAGTCTTCAGACAAATAAATTCACTTAAAAACTATACGTTTCATCATGCTAAATGTAAAATTTCACCTCGAAATCTGCCATAAAATCCGCCAGAAACTGCCTTCTTATCATCAAAAAATTTCCACATTTTCCAACCGATTTTCTTGTATTTCCCGATCTGGTACGGAAAATTTCTACAGAACTTTTTTATAGCACAGATTACGAATTACGAATCTTAGATTGATTTCTTACAAATAGCCATGCGTTGGCTGGCACGTACGCTTAAAGTAGATTTTTCAGATCGAAAATCAATAAAATCACCCATAAGGCATTTTCAATCGGATCGAAGCGATATTCTGCTCAAATTCTCTCCTTTCTGAAGATGGAAAGTTTAGTTGCTCCATATTATTAGCTTTTTCAGTAGTAAAATAGTGGTGACGATGACGTGTCGTGTCAAACTCGAAATAGCGAAAAGTTAAAATGAGACTAGCATCATAATTTCCAAAGTGTCCTCCAATAGAGTTTTTGGTGCAGATTCTCGTCAAGAAATCGTTTTTTTTTCAAAAAAAGAATAACTTTTCGAGAAAAAATTTAAAAACGTATTTTTTTGACCTAGAAATCGACGCTATTACATTTCCCCTGGAAAATCCATTTTCCCAACATTTCTTAAACAAAGTAGTATTTAGAGAGTTTTTCTCCTAGAGATTCCCTATCGAACTGTTGTCTCAGTTTTTTCGATCCTTACGATTTTTTCGGTGCTAGAACGACACAAAGTGACCCCTTATCGTATTTGGCAATTTAAGTAGTATGGGTTAGTTTCAAACTAGTTCCCAATTACCAGCAATGCTCATTATTCTCAATAAATTTGAGTAACGTCAAATCAATGATGTCTTCGCCAAATACAAACTACCACGTAAAAAATAGGACAAGCAGAGGGTCACCAAACAAACATCCCAGCTCAAAAATTAAATTTTCGACAATAGGGAAAACTCGTGCCAATAATAACTAAATTGAATTCCCTGCCAAATTTGATCGAGATAGTTTGACTTACTATTTTGCCCGGTTTTAGTTGCATACAATAATTTACGGGAATCAGGGAATCAATTTGGGAGCAGTCGAGTAGGATCAACGGAGTTCCTAATACATTTAGTCTGCCGTATCTCTCCGAGAAGCTATTTCCACTTTCGTGGTCTACCTAATGAGAAAAGATTTCTAATATATCTCTAGCAAACGAAGAAGAGAATCAAAATTTCTGGCATATGTTTAAAGGCCAGTTTTTAATACAATCTCATTTGCACTCCTTGAAAGTAAGGAAAACTTTATCCTAAAAATACTTCTACAATTTTACAGGCGTGTAGTCTAAAATAATATTTGAAATACACGCATAGTGATGCTAATTATCCGTTTACGTCTCACAAAGCTTTAAACAGAAAGTTAAATCAATCTTCAAACAAATAATAGGCAAAATTTGGGACCTTTTGAGTTTTTTCAAAATTAATTGAATATAAATTTGATTTTCTCCTGGCGTGGCCTAGAATGCCCAGTTCCACAGATTTCGATGCTCCGCCTATTAGATACAATTTTCCCGTTGGCTAAGTAATTCTACTGATGCATGAGAACATTCATTGCTTTTAAAAATCATAATTTAAAGAAAAAATTGAAATGGAAACTTCTAACAGATGCGTTATTTATTGATAAAGTCACAGATTAGGCTTTTGATGATTGAAACTAAAGCGTTACCTGTTTTTAGCCGCGAAAGCAAATCCTGGATATTATTTAAAGGAATAGAAACCTAATTGCCAATAATGTAGCTCGAATACTCAAAATCAACTACTACTAACTATTATGTTCTCAAGAGAACGCCTAAGCTCTGCGATCCAATTTGCCAAATTCATCAACTCTGAATAACGATCACATCTGACAGCTGAGCACTAGTTTCACATCCCCATACAAGAATTACGGTTTGGCTTTGGTGGCGTTCACGTGTTGGCGGAGACTTGGTTTTATAACCTGACTTCTGTCGAAATTGGAAGGTCTAGCCGGTTGGTAAAGTGCATGGAGTAAGGCGGGTAGTGAAGGCTCAGGACCTTCCAGTCATTAAGGGGGAGGTTGTATTCAGTGCAGAACGCTTTTGGCCTCAGCCATCTTCAGTGTTGCATCGTCAGCTTGTACGCTCGAAACGAATTGATAAAGGACAAACGAAACTATGTGGCACTGATGAAGGCTGGGCCGAAAGCGCTCTACACTAATTTAAAAAAAAATTTGGAACAGAATCCAACCTTCCCCTTTTTGTTTCTTAAACCCCAGACTGTGCGCTCAGCACATGGTTAGTTAATGCCTAGGTAATAGGACTTTGGAGTGTTCTTGCACGTGGAAGCGTGGTCAGGAGAAGATCTTGATGTAAGCTCTACCAGAACCTCTGAATTTCGTTGTACGTGACCCCCTTGCATAAAACACCAACCGTGCAGTTCATAAGTATATGTTTGCGTTTTGTGAATCTCCTGGAGTACATACTCGCCATACTGGGGGTTCCATCGTTAGTAAGTTAGTAATATCGATCTAGCAAGGGTATAACCTATCTGGGAGGACCGCTCCAGCTCTAGTTAAGCCCGAACGGTGGTCGTGCTGACCAATAGCCTAATAGCAGCGCCAACCACATATAAGTCAAGTCAAGTCAAGTCATCCCCATCCTCCATTATCTGATCCATATCCTTTTTAAGGATATGCATCAGTTAAGTTAAATATTAAATTACGTTACCCAGATCGGGAGTTATATGCAATACTCAAGATTGAAAATGAATAAGTTGAGTTAGTTAGGTGAAAGGAATAAAGTGATTTGGCCATCCTTTCAGAAGTAGGTATTTAGTTGCCTATTAGCTATTAACAAATGTTACAAGAATTCAACAGTATACGGGTTTGCTGGAAGTAAAATGTGCCTCATAGAGGAATGACTTTAAAAATGTAGTTTTACAAACTGCATTAGATATACTGTGCATTCCTGAGCGAACACACTAGATACACGTTGTGCAACATACAATGGTGGGTCCCAAAAACAACACACTACGGAGAAAAACCCGAGGTTTCTGTGAAGCAAATTGAAGGCTGATGGTTGGAGTTGCTCGGCACTCACTGATGTGATACTTGTGGGATTTATGCTGTAGACCAAAATTGATGGATATGGCTGAAGACTGTGCCCTAGGAGAAACAACTCAGGCAGCAGTTCTCGAAATTTCAAACGTAACAAAAAAGGCCAGTGAGTTATCAGTGGCCATTCACACACAAAATCGGGAGTTTAGCAAAAGGCTACGATGTTTCAAGAATATATGGTTGCAACCGCTTATAAAGTCTTAAAAATAACTCCTTAAAAAAAATCGGCAAAAAATGCCAAGAAAACCACAAAACAACAGAGCATATTTAGCTTTTTTTCAGACAAATGAACGAATTGCCTCTTTTCGTGCTTGCATTAAAAATGTGCTGAGAACTTATTCATATCATCATCAGTAGTGCTACAGCCCTACAGGGCCTCCTCGATTTTCTCCAGCCTCGTCCGCTATCCTTTCCGGTCTGGCAAGGACCTTCCACTCAGCTGCACCAATTTTCATGGCATTCTCAGAAACGCCATCTTTCCATCTAAGCCTTGGTCTCCCTCTGCCTCTACTGCCGGTTGGTATGGCCTCAAAGTTTCTTCGCGTTGGCACGTTGTCGTCATAGCATGCTACATGCCCTGCCCATCTTAACCTGCCAATCTTGATTGTTGTTATTGTGTCTCTGTTTCCTGACCCTCTGTATAAGTTATAAAGCTCAAAATTATATCTTCTTCTCCAGACGTTATCCTCTTGAACAGCACCATAAATCTTTCTTAGGATTTTTCGTTCAAATGTTGATAGAAACGTCTCATCTGCTTTTGTTAGGGTCCAGGTTTCCGAGCCATAGATTAAAACTGGTACAATTAACTTGTTATAGATTCTGATCTTTGTGCTTCTCGAAAGGCTCGATTTACCTAAATATTTTGACAGCCCAAAATAACAACGATTGGCAAGCATTATGCGCCTTTTTATTTCTTTGCTGTATCAAGGCTCCGAGATATACGAACTCATCCACTGCTTCGATGTTATACTCTCCAATTGTGATATTTTGACCCTCGTCTTTCGCCCTGCGCTCTTTTGTGGCAGCCATAAACTTTGTCTTATTTGCATTTATTTGTAGTCCCATATTTCTTGCGGCATTCTCAAAATTTACAAAGATTTCTTTTGCCTTTCGAAAAGTTCTAGAGGTCAGGTCCATGTCGTCTGCGTATGCCTCCGCCTGCGATGACTTATTAAAGATAGTACCTCTAGTATCCAGTTCCGCATCTCGAACTACTTTTTCTAGTGCTATGTTGAACAGGAGACACGCCAGCGCGTCACCCTGCCTCACGCCTACAGTTGTTTCGAATGAATCTGAGGTTTTATTCTGTATTTTCACCTGGCACACAACTTTTGACATTGTCATTTTTGTCAATTCAATTTAGGTTTTTGGAATGTGTAGCTCATTCATGGCTTGGTATAACTTCGGTCTTAGAACGCTATCATAAGCTGCTTTAAAGTGAATGAAAAGGTGGCACCTGTCGATATTGTATTCGTAGCACTTCTCGAGCAGCTGGCGTAGTACGAAAATCTGGCCTGTTGTCGATCGACCAGTTCGGAATCCGCATTGGTATTGTCCGATTCTAGGTTCTGCGTACGTCCTTATGCGAGATATCAGGATATGTGACAGTATTTTATGAGCAGTGTTTAGTAGTATAATAGCTCGATAGTTACTGCATTCCAACTGATCACCTTTTTTGTGTAAAGGGCATATAACCCCTACGTTCCACTCTTCAGGCATTTGTTTTTCACGCCAGACTTTTTGGATGATTTGTAGCATGGTTTCTTCCAATACTTCTCCACCAGCTTTGATGAATTCTGCTGTGATAGTATCTTTTCCAGGAGCTTTGTGGTTTTTCAGCTTCTTTATGGCATCCTGGATTTCCTGCAAGTTGGGCGGTTCGACCAGGTCATCATTTAATTTTTCTAGCTCTTCTGCTTCTTGGTTATCTGAGCCTAGAGGTTCGGAGAAATGCTCCACCCATCTGTTGAGTATTTCCTCCTTATTGGCAAGAACTTGTCCGTTCTTGCTCTTACAAATATTTGCTTTTGGTTTGAACTCTTTTCTTATATTGTTAACCTTCTGGTAAAACTTTCTTGATTCCGACTGACTTTTGAGTCGTTCTACTTCATCCAAGACTTTTTCTCCTATTGTCCATTTTCTCTTTTCTTTCTTCTATGCATCCTCTTTTCTTCTCTTCTGAGATTCTTGTAAGTTTCCTCTGCCTGTCTTGTTTTTCGTTGCTGTTTTCTTTGGTAAGCTTTGTTCTTTCTATCTGTCACTTCCTGGCATTCTTCGTCGAACCAGTCATTTCGAGGCGTTTTATTCTCATAGCCCAGGATGTTCTCGGCCGCTTGTTTTATGACATCGCTAACGTGTTGCCACATGGTGTTCACTGGCTCATCATCCCTGATGTTTATATTCTCGTCAATATAATTCTTGTATGCATTAAGTGTTTCTTGTTCTTTCAGGGCATCTGTGTTGTATCTTAGTTCTTTACTTCCTTTGGCCTTTTTCACGTTGGAAATTTTGGCTCTTAGTTTCGCACCAATCAGGTAATGGTCCGAGTCAATGTTTGCTCCCCTGTACGTTCTAACATCCATGAGATTGGAGTAGTGTCTGCTGTCTATAGTACATGATCGATTTGGTTTTCAGAACTTATTAATATGACGGACATATTATGACGTCTTTGTTTACTACCGTCACTTTTTGGAATTGCATCAGAATATTTTACATTTTCCAATAAACTATGAGAATTATGAAAAGCATCTATAGAAATCTAAAGATCTTAAAGCATACCTTCTAAATAGCAGCAATCTTACTCTTTACCACTCACACTGGCAAGCATAACTCATAAAGATCTTTGTTATGGTTTTGATAATTGGTCTTCTGAATATTGAATCTACTAAATTTAATTGGAGTTGAAAATAGGGAAATATTAAGTTACTAATAAAGAAATGGTGCCCAAGAGTTAATTTTCATTTGCGATTAACCAGACTACAGTTTACATAAAGGAAATTTACTATTTAAAACGTCAACTTTGATTTTAAGGTAACAGAGCGATTACCTACTAAAAAGAGTACAAGAAACCTAAACATTTAATATATTATTACTTAATAAATTAAGGAAGAAGCGATTCTATATGAATTTACCAATAATAGGCTATGAGATTCATTTAGCAGAACATTCTGTGAAATATAATTGTTATTTTACTTTTCCAGAATTTGCTGACCTATGGATATAGAAGACGGAGCGGGAAACCCACTTGTTAAGAGCGATCAACCCTTAGTTAAAATAGTGAAGGCGACTTTTGTGACTTGATGTCAATTAACACTAGAAAATAAATGTTTTTGACGATACCCATTTAATTTTTATTCGACCTAAATTTTAAGTAGTAGGCTCTAGATTTATCTTGATTTTATTAAAAATGGCATAAGTGAATTATTTTATTTAATCGAGGATTTTCAACCGGCCACAATGTTTCAATTTCATTGAGACATGTATTTTGAAAACACACCATACTCTTTTACTATTTACATTTTTAGTTTGAAATCCAGTTTAAGTATGAAGCCCTACAAAAAATCCTGAATTATTTTGTAATATTTTACATTTATTTCAAATTGATACGTCGTTGTTTTTTGTATTAGCTCGTGAAACTAAGCGTGAACTTAACATGTGTCTCTAGGGAATCCGTTAGGTCGATGTCAAGTTGGTGTCAGACAACATCGCCATAGGTATGCCGGTCTGTCAACAAACTTTCTACCCATTAGGCAGCGGTGAAAGGGCCTCCAGTTTAGTTTTATTCGGCGTTGACAGCATTACAAATAAATGTCTTGTAGAGAATGTCCTCAGAGATTATACTTGGAAACAATTTAAATATGGTGCATTCAGAGTAGGAAAATGCAGGTAAGTATAATATTGACTTATTAATTATGCATTCAATAGCTGAAAAACATGCCCTATTTTTCTAGTAATTGCTGAAGTACCAGTCAAATTTCATGTCGAACTACTAAATAAATGTAAATCATGATTTGACACGCCTAAAACTGAAATTTGCCTACACAAGGTATTACTGAGATGAGATATGACTTTCCAGGAACGTAAATATCTTCATAGAACTCAATTTTTCATTGTGACTATTGCGTTTGGGTTTGTTTCGGAGGATCTCACATAACACACTGCCTTTCACACACACCCACATATTTCTAATCCTTTATTATATTCAATATTGTAGTGACTTCATCAATAATAATTTCAACAACAATAACTAGCCAAGTATAGGCCCATAAATGACATATTCACTTAATTCGCGATTGCTTGAATATAATTAGTTCCAGGGCTGTATTCCTGGCTTAATATCAAAAATGAGCTACCACGGGGGGTTTCGTGTTTACGATTTTCCAGAAATAATCAAGCTGGGATCAATAGGGATGTTCAGCCGGAGTAGTTTGGATGGCATAGTCCTACTTGAAATTTGGTTCTCATTTACCAATTGTTGGGGAAACACTCCACACGTGTAGAAACTATCGTTTTTCACCGTATAGTTTGGTGATAACACCCTGTATGTAAGTAGAATGAATGAGCAGCTATTAAACACAAAATAGATTTATTTCACCCCGGGTACAACCCAATTTGTGCATTTAAATTAGCATATGCCAGTTCTTCAAAACCCCTTAGTCCAACCCTAGACGGACGATCCCTTAATTCGAGCCTGTGAACCAAGTACTGTCAGTATAAGATATTACAATTCAGCAACTCTTCACTCGTAAAGGAAAACGTTTGTAATCGTTTTCAATTCAATATATTTTTGTCTCAAATCAGCATTGTGAAAATAGTCTGTCAAAGAAAGAAAGAAGATGTTTTCCCCCTCTCAGATAAAAACCGACGTAGCGTTCCCGCGTTATTGTCCCTATCGAAATCGTAAGAAATTTCATATTGCAGTTCAGTTAAAACGTTCGCTTGAAGAGCAGTAAAACGTGCTGTTCCCGCTCCAAAAGGTCAAATTCCTTTTTGGGCCAATTTCTCCTGTATGCACAAATATTAGAGAATATTTAGTGCACCTCAGTTATCTTTGTCCAAGGTTGGACAAAGACCTCCTTTTGGGCTTTTTAAAGCAATTCTTCGAAGTCAGAACGATAGAGTCCCCTTTGGAAAATGGAACATAAGATGGCTGATTGACATTCCTGGTCAAATTTCTGTAAGCAAGGTTAAAGCTGGAGTTATGGTTTCCGTAAACACAAAAGTTAAGTTTGCAAAATAACTAAGTAAAATCTCTCCCCGTTGAAGACAGGTAAAGCAGTCAAGGTGAAAAGGTACGCTGTATGAAAGTTGCTAAGTTGGAGAACGAAAAGTATTAAAATAAGAATGATAAAAAACTCATTTTTAAATCAAACAATCAAGACTTTTTAGTAGATATTTGTAATTTTAAGAAACCTTTTGTAATATTAGTTTTATGCTTAAATGGACAAAGATGAATGCCTGCAATTCTAAGAATCGTACATATATAATTTCTATTTAGAAAACGCTGTTTATTTATATTTTTAATATTCAAATGCAATTTACACCTGCATTATTAAAGTAAATTAAACCGAATACATGTTTCAATTCCTCTCACTACCCTATAGAAATACAGTTCATTAAAAGTGGTTAATCAAGATACCACACCCTTCTTTATCCCGACCACCAATCTCGGTTAGAATAATGCTTATGTTCGCCGTATATTCAGTTATCAACTTTGGGAAAAAGTTCTGATGCATAATAATGCACGTTAGCATAAGGTAAATATAGAATCAAAGATGATATGATGTCGTAAAACATGCAGACAAACTAATGTATTCCCAACAGGTGAGATGCTAAATGAGTAGCTACTTTCAAGGTTCAATCCTATTCCAATGAAAGCCATGACCAAAGGCTACGAAGAGCACAGATCTCCAGAGAAACTTTGCTTCAATTTAAATATGAACTTGAAACAACGAGCGGAAGATGCGAATTAATATGTGCTCACCTGTTTTATGAATATTAAAATGGCTTTTGACAAAGTGAAACATCAGAGGCCTGGGGACGTGTTACTAAACACGTATCAAATGAATATACAGTAAGTAGTTTGGTAGTAATGTGTTTTGATGCCAAACTCGTTCATCATCATCTCAAGAACATTTTTAAAAATCTCTAGAAGTCAAAATATCGATAAAATGTTGACCACGTCGCCAACTTACGGTAGGTACACAAATGACACGGTAATACTGGCAAATAATGAAGGCGAATTATAGACTCACGTATCGCATGAATAAAGTGAGGAATGATGTCTAAGAATCAGTGACGAATTAGGTAAAAAAGCGTGAAAACATCACAGTAATGATCAACCATTATGGTTAGTTTTAAGTGGAAGGAAATGGAATATGGAAGTAAATATAAAAAAAGTCAGGTGTTTTCAGCCTACATAAAGCATTGGTCAGACCTAAATTATGGCTTATTCTACCACCAGATTCAGCTGGCTTACCAATATGCAGACTAATTGGGTCTTACTTTTTTCGCCACAGTTTAAACGCTAGAGAATACTTAAACTGATTGCAACAAGAAATACATCTTATGTAGATGAGATGCCAATAAATGAAAAGTCTCGTTCGGTTTTTTAGCAAGACTGGGCATCAATTCACTCTACAGCTGAACATCTTATTCAGAGGCAGATGGGTAGGGAGATATTTTGAATTTCCTGGCCACCACGATCCCCAGATTTGACGACGATGGATTTTTTTCTTGGGGATTTATAAAACAAAAAGTTTACAAAACGAGACATTTTCGAAATGTTAATGAATTGGAAAATGTTATAAGGAAAACATGTCAGAATATACCTAGGCAGTTTTTACTAAACTCAGTTAGGGAATTTAACCATCGAACAGAAATTTACATGGAAAGAGAAGGAAGACTTTACCTAGCAACGGTACTCCATGGCTATACTGATTCTGTATGTCGATTAAATGCATTCAGTATTCTTTATTTACGGTTTGTTGTTTTTATTTGCTGTTTTTAAGTAGTAGTTTCGTGTTAAGGCACTTAAATAGTAATTACAAAATTTTTTGATCTATCCAAATGAAGTTTAATAAAACAAGTATTATACATATGCATAATTTTCTTGGAATTTGGAAAATAATGCAGGAAGGCCCGCTTTTGTTTCGTAAAAACAATATTCTTGAAAATGAACTATACCTACCTACGGGTATTTTCAACCCAATATGTGAAGTAGTTAGGGTTCTACTTCTTTGAAGCGTTTTAAATATTTTGAAAGCAGCCGGTCATATATAGAGAGATAGAGAGATATTTTGAATTTCCTTGGCCACCACGGTCCCCAGATTTAACGACGATGGATTTTTTTCCTTTGGGGATTTTTAAAACAAAAAGTTTACAAATCGAGGCCTTTTCGAAATGTTGATGAATTGGAAAATGTTATAAGGGAAACATGTCTGAATATATCTGGGCAGTTTTTAACAAACATGGTGAGGGAATTTAACAATCGAACAGGAATTTACACGGGAAGAGAAGGAAGACACACAGATATGTGTCCAAGGCTCGACTACGGCCGCCTTGACCGGCCGTATTCGGAAAAAACAAAAGTTACTTTTTTACCCTTAAATACTTAACGCCCTGTAGAAATTTTGAACGGTAAAATTTAGTTTTGTTATGCTTTGATATGAAGTGTGACCGTCTCTTAAAAACTGTTTTTTTGATTCACGTCAATATCTGCTTTTTAGGAGAAGTTACAAATTTTTAAAGAAAGTGTTGCAGTTTTTCAATTTTCTTAGCAATCCAGAACATTAAATTATTTTATCGAGGAGCCTTTGGTTGCGTGGCAATGTTAAGAGCATTGTTGAGCAAAAATTAATGTCAAGAAGACCAGTTGCGTACTCTCTTTTACTTCCAGCTCACCGCAGAGGGCGATTAAATTTTGCTCATGAACACAGGAACTGGAGAGTAGAAAAGTAGGCGCGTGTATTATTCACGGATGAATCTCGCTTTTGTCTGCGCTCACCTGATGGACGTGGACGTGTCTGGAGAAGACCAGGTGAACGATTTGCCCAATGTTACATATCTCCTAGAACGCCTTTCGGAGGAGGTAGTATCATAATGCGGGCTGGGGTATCACTATGCCCGTATGGACCTATGATAGAGAATGGCTCTTTAAACGCTAACCGTTATATCCAACAATGTTTAGCTGATCACGTGATACCTTTCGCCCAGTTCGTCGGATGGGACTTTCTTTTAATGCAAGATAATGCCAGGTCCCAGGTTGCACGGGTTGTAACAGAATATTAAAAAGGTGAACATTCAGCGATTGGAGTGGCCACCACGTAGTCCGGATTTCAATGCATGGTCGGGATAAACAATTCTTTCTTAAATGATTTATCACCATAAAGGTGGGGGGTGGTAATTAACTGTATAATTAACCACATCCATTAGTGGACTGTATCAAAATAGGGTGGTGGGGGTTGTACACATAGGTTGTGAATTGAAACAGGTATTTTCGGTATTACGTATTTCAATAATGCAATGATTAATTTGCATTAAATATGATAAATATATACAATTCCTAACTACTTTCACGCATTCATTCGTTCACACATAAAACTAAATATACAACAGGATACTTATTAATAACTATCTAATAAAACATCTTGGTTATTTACATCTGAAATGAACTAGGTATATGACTACTTTCTTTACTGAATTTAATTAACATCTTTCTGTATTTAAAATTTCAACTTTCCGTTCACACTAGATACCTTGAAATTTAAGTCCTCTTCGATTCTCTAAATTTAACTTAACCAGGGATAGGCCTATAAGACTTCGATCATTTGATTCGATTCTTGAGTACCGGAATGGATTTCTCTACCACAAATTTCCATCCGCCATTTTACAATCTTCTATCTTCATCAGGGGAGACGCTACGATTCTGAATTGTCCCGGAATTGCGTTAAAACGCCCAAAAGAGTTCTTTATCCAAGCTTGGACAAAGAGAACAGAGTTACAGCAGTTATTCTCTCAATATCTGTGCAAACAAATGAGAAAAATGGCCCGGTTTTGGCGCCGAGAGACAAAACACTTTTTGCTATTTTTCGAGCGAACGATTGTACTGCACTCTAAAATCTAATTTTTTCTACCGGCGGCGCGGCGCGGAGGGAAAATACGCGTAGGTGGATGTATTTGAGAGGGTGAAAGCATGTTCTTTCTTTCTTTGGCATATTGTTGTTTACACAACACTGACGGAGACAAGGATATATTAAATTGAGAACGATTAAGAACGATTTTCTTGACGAAGTGTCAACGTGCTGTTGAATATAGCCGAATCTCTTATACCAACAATTCAGGGTCGGACTAAGGAGTAACTAAAATACAATGCTTTAAATGCACAATTTTCTTTTATCTGGGGTTAAATAAATCTATTCGGAGTTTAATTATGACTCATTTATACTACGGACATACAGGGTGTTATCACCAAACTATACGGTGAAAAACGAAAGTTAGTACACATGTTGGGGTGTTTCCCCA
>MU181918.1:1037425-1090500 GCA_016904865.1 Pissodes strobi
TTGTTTTCCTATTTCTTGTTCTACAGCAACTTAAGTGTATTTTGTTCAATTTTTTTTCTTTGAAAAAAAGGAGAGGAAAGAAAAAATGAAAGAAAATGTGGCATAAGAACAAAGAAAACTGTCTCCAAATTGATACATGAGGGAAACACGTTTAACCTTGTATCAATTTGGAGACAATTTTATCTATTCTTATGACACAGATTCCATCTTTGAAAAAATAGGTATAGATATGTTTGTGTTTGTTTTGGTGTTTTGTCTATTTAGAGGTGCATATTATTTCTGTTGGGCATTTTGATTTATGAAGCAAGAAATGTATGTTTTTTGGTTAAGTTGTATTGTGAAAGAAAAGCTATTTTCAAAGATGGAATCCTGGGTCATAAGAGTAAATAAAATAGTCTTCTTTATGGCAGTGACATACATACGAAACGGAGATCCTATGGCACTCGAAGAGCAGTGTGTGTGCTAAGATGTTGATTGACACGGTTCCTGAATAATTGTAGGTTGTAATTAGGGGGAAACAGATGTCCTGGGAGTGAGTTCCACAGTGATGCAGTGCGCCAGACAAAGGAGTCCTTGTAGAGCGACTTTCTAGGCGTTTCCAGTTGTACAACCGACGGGTGTGCTCCTGCCGTCTGTCGCGACTCTCTGACAGGCGTTGCTGGGAGCGGGATGATGCGGGCCAAGTCCTGGGAACATCTGCCGTGAAAATATCTGTAAAACCTGGATATCACAGCCACATGTTTGCGGTGTTCCCGACTATCCAGATCCCGGGTTAACCCCGGGTCACCGAGGAGACGCACAGCTCTCTTCTGAATGGAACCCAGCAGCTTTAAGGTGTGCTTCGGTGCGGCACCCCAGATTCTCAAAAATCGGGAAAGAATGGGTGTTAGTTCGATTTTGCTGCCGGTACTTGTAGGCTTTTTGTTTCCTACCTACGGCTCTTTCGCAACTTCTGTCAAACCAGGGTGTTTCTCTTGACGGTAACTTGATGGAATTTGGGATGTATGCTTCCATTCCTGAGGAGATTACTTGCGTATTTTCGTCACCACAGACTCACGGGTCGTCAGTGACAAAGCAGACGTCAATGTAATAAGTTTGTGGTCGGAATTACCTAATGGCGGACCAACTGTAATTGTGTACTGGTCAGGATTTGTGGTTAGAAAAAGATCCAGGAGGGCGGCAAAATCGCCCCCCTCTGAGATCCGAGTTGGTTCGTCTACAAGTTGCGTAAGCCCGCAGCAGATGGCAAATGCTTCAGCTTCTCTATCTTCGTTGTCGGTCTTGTTGTGATGTTTGAGCCCGTTGGTGTTATGGGCATTGAAATCTCCTAGAACGATTATTTCTGAATGGGGGTGGTCTCCAACTTGATACATGAGGAAAACACGTTTAAGTATATCTATGCCTTTGAACCAGTAATCTCAGTTGTTGTATAGGCCTATTGATTGTAGATACTATGTGTTTTACAATTTGTTATATAATTAAATTTGTATCAATTTGGAGGTAGTTTTATCTATTCTTATGACACAGGATTTTCCGCCTTTGGAAAAATAGGTATGTTTTTGTTTGTTTGGTTGTTTTTGTCTATTTAGAGGTGTATATTATTTGTGTTGCGTATTTGATTTCTGAAGCAAAAAATGTATCCTTTTGGATTAAGTTGTGTTATTATATAATAACATTTTTTGTATGTATGGTTTCCTATTTTTTGTTATACAGCAAAATGGAGCGTATTTTATTTAATTTTTTTCAAGAGAAAAAGAGGGGAAAGAAAAAGTGAAAGAAAAGCTATTTTCAAAAATGGAATCCTGGGTTATAAGAATAAATAAAACTGTCTCTAACTTGGTACACGAGGAAAACACGTTTAAGTATATCTATGCATTTAAACCAGTAATCTCAGTTGTTGTATAGGCCTATTGAATGTAAATACTATATATAATTTGGTATATATTTGAACCTGTTTCTCTGATGTATCAATTTGGAGACAGTTTGATCTATTCTTATGACACAGAATTCCATCTTTGAAAAACTAGGTAACATACACCCCTAAACAGACACTGTTTAGGGGTGTATGTTATTTGTGTAGCGCATTTGTGAAATTTATCCTTTTCAACTAAATTTTGTTGATATTATATAATAACATGTATGTTTTGGCTCTTGTTTTTGCCTATTTTTGGTACACAGCGAAACTGAGTGTGTATTTTATTTACTTTTTTTCTTGGAAAAAAAGGCGGAAAGACAAAGCGAAAGAAAAGCTATGCCTTTTGTTTTGTTTCACTTGAAATACTTATATGCCTTATTGTTAATATGTCTGAGATGCTTAATTCGATTATTGATTGTTGCTGTTGGGGTTGTATATTGTCGATGGTATAGGAAAGCAATAATTTAATGTATTTCTCATAGTTGTTTTTTGTTTGTAACCTTGAAAAAGAATTAATAAAAGTCGAAACGTCGTCAGTTTGTTGGGCAAGAAGGAATCTGTTATTTGATATCCTACACCTATGTTTCTCTTCAAAATATACAAGGACGCTAACTTACTACAATATTATTTCGAATCTCATTGTAACTTAATGATACGTTTTTTTCCAGTGTAGACATAAGTATTCTAGATAGATCTTTCTCGAGACTCAGTACTGTACCAAATTTGTCCATAAATGAATACAACGAAAATAGCGAGGAGATGCTGCAGTTCGGCCGTGAAATCCCTCAATTCAAGTAGTTGATTATCGCACAATGGCAGCCATCATCATGGTTAGGCCTAACCGCAACCCAGACTAAGGGGCAACTGCAACAATAACAAAGGACGGTTTCCCGGAATCTGGAGTCTAGACGGGCTGTAAGCGCAGACACAGACTGATAAGATAGCGGGCGGTGCACCAGGGTTCGGGCCGAATGCATCGTGCAATGCCGCCACCCAAACGACGATGCACTTGAGGCCGCGGCCAGACGGATTAGCCGGACGGCTACGATCAATTCGACTGGCTCATCTAAAGCATAATACTCGGCATAATAGACTATTATCTATTTTAATATATTAATGAAATCTACATAACTTTAATACATTTCTCGATGTTTTCAAGGCAATATATTGCCATTTGTAGGTTTATCGGTCCATTTCAAATATGACCTGTTCTTGACATATACCAACCAATACCTTTCACCTCGTATCAATTTCTATATACCTATACTGTCTTCATTTTTGCATTAGATTTCGCAGGTTACTTTGGCAACTCTTTCATAAATGAATTCTGTTTTCTTTGCTACAGAATAAACCAATGAGATATTCACCCAATGAATGGTCTTCCTTGCGCCTAACTAATGTATTTTTAATTACTTTAAATCAGTGCCAGGCACTTCGAATGTAACACTAGATTTGTTATCGTTGATGGCTATATATACTCTTCTATTATCTTCCTCATCATGCCCACCAAGGACCAAGGAATGACCGGGCCCAAGGTTTATCGAGCACCAAATCTGTAATAAGTGTTCTACACATTAATGGACCGGGTGACTTCATAGAAAATAGAACCCCCCGAACTTTTTTATTTTTTATCATACCGGAAATATAAAAAACGGACATGCGGGGGAAATTTTTTCCTTTTCAAATATGTATTCTAATTTCAATTAAATCAATTTCTGAAGGATGGGATTTTTGATTGTATCTATATAAACGAGCACTGGCTTACATCGAATGAACTAATGTCAATCTCAATGGAAGGCCATGATGCTGTCTCTTGTTTTGGAAGATCTGTGAAAAAGCATGGAGGTATATACTTAAAAAATGATTTTGAGTATCATGATTTGAATATTTCCCAATTCTCTGTAGAGGTGCATTGTGATGAAAGCTTCCAACACTCAAATCTTTAAAATCTATAAGTCACCCAGTGGGGATTTCAATATTTTTCTAGAGGCATTGGGTTCGGTACCCTCTCACTCAGTGGCATTATGTTAACTGGCAATCTGAATATAAATTTTATGAGTGGTGGCCGGAGGGATCTTGAACTTCGCCTATGAACTTTCTCACCAGAGGTAATGCCGTAATTGCCGAAGTATTTACAAGTATTGATTTTAATAACTTCCATATTGAATCTTATAATGCGTGTTCTCTTTAAATTTGTATGTTCTCTTTCTTTAACCATTAAGTACCGAGTTAACTACAGACCTATAACTGATGAAAATATTTTCCTATTCTACAGTACTCTCGATGCAGCGAACTGGGGCTTCGTTACTGATCCCGTTGACGTTGAAATAAAGTTTAAACGTTTTATTGACACCATAGCTAACAAAACAGTTTTCCACTGAAATCCAGAATGGTTGGTGTGGGGAACCGGCGGGTGCCGGTAAATTGGTTTAATGACGCACTCAGGAAAATGAGGGGATGATTCCAAGTGTTGCCCTTGTCAACAAACCAACCTAGGTTCTCGTACCCAGGAGAACAATAATCGAATACAAGAAACAGTATCGACAAGAAATTACAAATACTAAAAGGAATGCCTGTGATGCATTCAATCACAGTTCTGGTAATCGTCAATCGGCAATGTGGAGTGTCATAAAAACCAAACCCTTTCAAGCAGACAGAAAATTTGAAATATTTAACAACTTTTTTGCAAATATTGCTGAAGAAATACTCTCCACCTTGCCAAAAGGTACAAGGGATATCTCTGGGTTTCTAACCCCGAAGCCAACCATTGAGATAGTTTTTCCTTTAGGTGTTGATCCTATAATGATGTTAAAGATAAAATCAGCAATTAAAAAACAGTAAAAGCAAGGATTGTTTTGCCTTCAATGTTAATACTCTTAGAAGCATAAAGCATTTTATCCCCTTACGAGACTAATAAATTAATGTATAGCCCTGGCGGTTTTTCCCGCTGCTCTAATGGTAGCTAAAGTCATTCATATTTATAAAAATAAGGGTTCGATAGATGATCCTAACAACTATCGTTCAATATCTCTCCTTCCTATCTTCTAAAAGATGTTTGAGTCTCTCTTGAAGGAGCACTTATTGTTCCTGCAGAGCCAGTTTGGGTTTCGAAACAAATATAGTCCCCTCTCTAGCGAATAACAAACTGATTGAGTGTGTGACTCGGTGTTCGGAGGATAGTGAAGATACGTATGCCTCATTTTATGATTTTGCCAAGGCATTGATTGCGTATCTCATGATATTGTGTTGAGGAAGCTGAGATTATATTGCTTCGATACTGACAGTGTGGCACTACTGACTTCATACTTATCGGATAGCGTGTAGCATGTACCATATAATACAGATAGGTTCGAGCAGCGGCCCGTTACGCAGGGGTTGCCCCAGGGCTCTGTGCTGGGGCCGCTCTTCTTTCTTACTTACATAGATGATCTACCCAACTTTATGACCAACCCTAGCTTGATGACATCATAGCGAACACATTTGCACATTTTAGAGTGGTTTCTAGCAAACAGACTGAGTCTTAATGATGACAAGACTGCAAATTTAAATTTTACTCTAAGAGGTGCACATCCTCTCGACCTGCATATTGATGGCCGGGTGAAATTTTTGGGTGTTGTTCTTGAGTCGGAGAATAACTTGGTGTGATCATGTAGAAAAATTGAGTGGGGAACTGTCTAGGATAATATTTCTGATCAGAAACCTGTCCAGGAGTGTATCGCTGAGTACACTTGTGGTGGCATTACATAGGTATGTTTTACGCCATTCTTAACTGGGGTAAAGAAAATTCTGTACTATAATATTCTTTGAGTGGGGCCACTCAGCGCATTCTGACAAAATCTTTAGGCTTCAGCGTAGGTGTAAGGGTGATTACGGGACTAGGATGATTGTTGTCGGCAGACCTTCTAAAACTGCTTACCATGCTCAGTGCCTACATCTACCAGTGCTTGATTTTCATTAAGCAAAAACCTCAATCTTTTTGTTGCTCATGCTGGTATTCACTGCTTCCCATCTAGAAATCAAGCCAAACTGATCACCGACTTCCACAGCCTCTCTAGACTCTAGAACAAGAACTGATACCAATTACTTCGGTGTTAAATTTTATAATGTTTTGCCCAATCATGTTAAGGATCTGGATATAGTTCCTTTCCAGAGAAAAATAAGGCCATTTTTGATATGCAGGGTTTTTATTGATTTGAGGATTACCTCAGAGACAGTTTCAATGACCTTTATTGACAGGTGAAAAGCGCCACTTTACTTTATACTTTTGTTCAATTCGAATCAGTTTATCTATTTGTGTAGTAAATAAAGTGACTGCGTTTTTAATGTTCTTTTCTTTGAAATTTACCAAATGTTTGTGACATAGCGTTTATGCTTTTGTACTAGTATTTATTATTGTACCCATAGCTGTGTTTGTACGACATGTGCTTACGTTTTGGTCTTTGAAAGTGTTATTTTGACCTAATGTTCAATATTTTTTATATTTAATTTGTTAGTCTGCTTTAGTCTTTAAGTACCTATTGCAATGCATACTTTCATACTGACGTGTAAAAGCAATTCCATTGTATTATTGTGAATAAATATGTTAATCCATTGGATCCATGCAAACTAGTTTGACCACCCTATATATTATGTATAATTTAATTTTAAACGATTTGTAACTTGGCCCTAAATATTACATTTCTGACTTCTGTTCCGTTCTCCGTCTATATTATTATATTTTCGTTAGGCTCCAATATTTTAATTATTACTTTTCTGTCCGTACTTTTTTGAAACCTGAGAAATTATAAGCAGGTTTACACAACTAAAAATCTGTCCTACACTATTTTCCAATCAACTGTACAGGGTGGCTCCAATTTGAGTCTATGTAAGCCGTATGGGGAACTCGAGACCCGTAAAAGATACAGTGTCAGTCAAATTAGGGCAAAATCGAAATATTGAAAAATTGTTTTATTTTTTCCTTAAAAACGGATTTCAAATTGAATTGCACTTTTGCATTGCCACTTTTTCCGCTCTGTCCAATGGTAGCATCCAGTTTGGAATCCTTCAAGGGATCATCATTAACTTTCTTTTTTTAAATACAAATTTTAATTTTTTTTTCCGGTTTTCAGATGATTTTGGCCTTATAAATATGAACGTTTAATTTATTATTATTTTTTTTTAATTTTTATTTATTTTTAATTATTTATTTGGCTTTGGGGTAAAAAAAATGAACCTGTTTATTTAATTTTACTATACTTTATTTTTATTAAAAATAAAGGTTTTAATTTTTCACTTAACACAAAAATCAAAATTAAATATTTTTATAGAATGTCAAAATC
Organism: Pissodes strobi; assembly: GCA_016904865.1. NCBI lineage: Eukaryota > Metazoa > Arthropoda > Insecta > Coleoptera > Curculionidae > Pissodes > Pissodes strobi. Next base: position 1,044,659 of record MU181918.1, read on the forward strand.
CCAAAAGGAACTTAAACTATTTAAAACTACGCCATAGCAAAATAAGTAATTAAAAAAAAATTTAAATTTAAATTAAAAAAATTATAATAAAAATAAAATATTTCGTTTTTTCCGGATATCTCCAGAAATACTCGGAATTTTAAAACTTTCTGAACGGCATATTATTAGGTACCTAAATGCGCAATTTTGCCTTCATTTAAGCGACACTGTATCTCTTACGGAATTCGAGCTACCCTGTACATAGACAAAATTGTCGGTGTTGGAGTGATACAAACCCCCATATTTTTCGGGAGGCCCATACCCAGTATCCACAAAAAAATAAATGTTTGGGCTGGGCATGACCTCAATTTATTGAACAGCATGAGGATTGTATTTGAATATGCTGGAAAATGCCATCTATCTCCTCATCACCGAACTTATTGAGGATAACTCAAATGAGTTCGATACGGGACTTATAATTTAACAGGATGCAGCTCTTCGCATTACTTTAGAAATGTGCCTAACTATTTAGATAATAATTTCCGTGGTCGTTGGATTTGTCGTCGGGGTTCTACGGAATGGCCGACTCGGTCACCCGATTTGACCCCATTGAACATTTTTATGTTACACACATAAAAATGAGTGTAAAACAAAAGGTGTTTGAGACGAAACCTGCTTCTATTCTGGATTTGCGTCAAAGAATAACAAATAATGTTTGCCAAAATATTGGCATCACTGTACTTCAAAGTGTTCGTCGAGAAATCTCAGACAGACTTTATGTCACGAAGTACAGAGGCCTTTATTTCGCATCTTCAAAATGCGATTTCAAGCAAATAAATCTACTTGCTTGCCACAAAACTGCGGAAAGTAAATTATTCGGTTTTCCAGTAATCAAATATTAAGTGGTGTCCTCCCGATGTCGTATCAAAACTCGAAATAACGAAGTTTAAATTCAACTAGCTTAGTCTGTATAAAATGCATCATTTCCAAGTGTCTTCCAGTCTTTGGCGTACGTCCTCGTCAAGTAATTGGCATTTCTTGACTTTTTTTTTACTTAGAAATCAATGTTTTTACATTTTCCCTCAAAAGTCTATTTCCTAACAATTTCAAACCATAGAAGGGTTTATAGAATTTTTCTCCTAAAAATTTCCTATCGAACAGACTCTCAGTTTTCTCAAACCTCGCGACCCTAGAATGACTCAAAGGAACGCCAATTTCAAAAGGGTCGAAAGGCAAATACGTGTCCAGAAATATCATCAAAATTGTTTAATTTTTTCGATAGTGAATACAGTGTTCGTGCCCCAAGCCGAATTTTTGAAAAATCGCAGATTCGACGTAATAACTTCTAAACGAAAAATCTATTCGTCAAAAAAGACTTACCGTCGCGTCAGCGGCTCCCAAGTTTTACCTAAATCGTACCAAAATCCAATATCAACTCGCGGTAGTTTGCAAGAAAAATAAAAATGAAACAGGAGGTTTATGGTAATCCTACCCGAACTGATCAAAGTTAAGTAAACATAATCAAAACGAATTAAATAGAACCGAAGCCAACTAAAGTAAATCAAATCTAAACAAATCTGATCGATGCTAAACAAAAAAATATATATAAACAAAACTAATCGAAAGTATCAGATAACAATCACTTAAAGTAAACGCTTAACGTTTTGGCATTGCCCTTTTTTTATCTCTGGGGCTATTCTATTTTGTCCCGTGCCAAAAACTTTAATATGTCAATGAATCATGAAATCTATTCCGGTGGTACCCAGACGCTTATATAGAAATGGATTCCGAAATCGATTCGGAGGCAAATTTTTTGTGAAGTGAAACGTCTTTAACGAAGGTAAAGTCAGAAAAAATGCATATCAAATTGAAACGCTTAACAAATTAATTAATTAAGCATGTTCCAGTATAGCTAGAGGGTTGAAATTTTCAGGAGATGTAGCCGGGGTAAAATGAGGATCCTGGAAGAAACAGAACACCTCCCCCCTCAGTTCGGCCAGGAGAGAGGAGAGACGAAAAAAGCTAAAACAATTAAAGGAGAACGGGAAGAGCGACTGTGTCGAAATATGGGGGGGACCTGAGCTCTAATTTTGAAAAAAAAAACGGAGCCTCGGATCGAAAATGGAAAAAAATTTTAAAAACGTAAAAAAATTGTTCGGAAAATTAATAAAAGTATTACAAAACGAAATAAGGAAAAAATAATTAAAAAAAAAGTTTGAGAAACGCGGTGTCGGCGAAAAAAAGGCAAAGGAGTTCATCTATGAGGTCGGGGATGGCAAAAATGGAAAGAAAAAAAATGCTTTATGAAATAATACAAAACTTTTTGAAAAAAAGGGGGAAAAAGTGAAAAAAAGGGGGAAAAAGTGAAAAAACCGTAAAAAAATATTCGGAAAGTTAATAAAAGAATTAAAAAAGGAAATCAGAAAAAAAATAACAAAAAGTTAATAAAAGTATTATAAAACCATATAAGAAAAAAATATATTAAAAAAATAAAAAATTGTTCGGAAAGTTAATAAGAATATTACAAAACGAAATATAGAAAAAAAAAATAAAAAAAGAGAGAAGCGCGGTTTTCGGCGAAAAAAAAATGAAAAAAAAAAAAAGTGTCGAAACCAGGGGCAAAATTTGAGAAAAAAAGCTTTAAAAAACTCAATTTCTTATATCTCTTTCAGAAGTTTCACTTCAGTTGTGTGTTTATAAAGGTGAGGCACATATATTTTTTTAGATGTCGGTGTGCTATGTGTTAAGGGCAGATTACTTTGGCACTAAGTACAGGGCGCAGTTTTCAACATATCGAGCTGAAATTTGGTACAATTGGAATCTATAATCTTCAGAAGCTTATTATTGTCGAGCGGCAAAATCGGTGCAGGACTGGATCAGTTTTTGTGGCCGCGAATATTAAAAAAAATCTTAGAATTCAGGTGTTGCTCTAAGTGGAAAAAGTCGCAAGACTTGTATGTAGAGCTTGTGTAAAAAAATCGAAATCTCTTACTGATATATTTGCCATTTTGCGACCAAAAAAGCTTAATCATCTTTTAACGTCAAACCACTCGTTTCCACCTGAGGACAATGTGAGGGTTATCCACACATGTGACAAAGGCAAAAAACTAGACCTTTTGGAAACCCTAGAAATAGGAAGAGCCTTTAAAAGTCCTGACATCACATGTGTGAATGACCGCTTTACATTTGAAGGTCATCTCATTTTTAATAATTTAAAAGACACCTAGCAGTGCGATATATAATAATTTTTCTACGTCCTGTTATAGTTTACTTTTAGATGTCGCGCACTTCAAATTTTAAATACGCTAGGTTGCGGATTCCTGTAAAATTGTTCTTTGGTATTTGTGTATATTTGAATGGCTTACTTGTAGATGTCACTCATAGTTCTAAGTTTTAAATTTTATATATTTTTTTAATTTTTATATTTGTTTGGTGTATAATCTCGGCAGTAGTCATTGTTATCGTGTCATTTGTTGTTGTTGTGAGGTGAAAGAACGCACGTTGGGTGAGCTGTTTGGCTATTGTATTTTTAGGTTTTTTTCTAATATAATTATATTTTATAGGTCTGATGATGCCCCTAATAAGGCGAAACATGTAACCTGGGACAAATTATAATTATTTTGATACTGTAGATTTTGAGTTTGGTTTTCCCTCTTATAATTTAAAGTCAGTATCTTTGGGCAATAATGGATGATTTTTTCGATTTAAAAAAATGTGTTATAATTTAGGGATTGTTCTGACTTAAAAATAATAAAATTGACAGCTGTCAAGTGAAGTGACAGCTGCCAATCAATCGTGGATTTTACCGTCTTTTATAAATTATCACCCTGAAATCACCTGCCAACATCACATCTGTTCAAATTTCACAAACCCGTGCTCGATCAGCGGCTTGCCCGAAGGGCAATTCATATAAAAAAAATGGAACTCACATCAGTAATTTTTTTTTAAGAAATTCAGTTTTATTGCACATTTAAGTGTAAGGCAAATTTGGGCCCCTATCCTAACTTCGCTTTTATTCAACTTGGCCCATTAAATTCCAAACAAATTCAACTATGCATATAGAGCACGCGGGACCAATTTACTCGTGCCCGAAAGGGTTAAGCTGGCGTGCAGAAAAGTCGGCAAACTAGCAGACACACAGACAAACATGCACAGCGATTGCATCTGGGACCGCTTATGTCGCTGCAACGAGTAAAGCACGTAGGCCATTGAGGGCATTAATATTATAGTTTTATTGTTCTCTTTGCGTTTAGTGTTTTACTTTTATAAGCTTTTTATGGACCTGATAAACGGATAAAAACCGGCGAAATGCAAAAACAATTTACGACATGTCTGCAGATGTAAGAGATAAAATTAATTTACCAAAACTTTGGACCGCAACAGATGGCATAAAAACTGCAATAAAATGGTCTGTGTTGCGAGTTTTATATTCTGCTGGTCTCCCGGTGAGGTTCCAATTAAAAAAGAGGGATATTTATTAAAGAAAGTATATTAATCTTCAATTTTATAGCTACTCGTATGGTCGTATGCCAGGTCACTCAGGTACACTTACAAAAACGCAACGGAGCGTTTACCTGAAGACGGCAGAAAGAACAGCGCATCTCGTAATATTTTTCAACAATTTTCAAACTTACACCGACAGCAGAACCCATAATTAATCAAATTCATAATATTCAACTTCCGTTTCTTTAAAAAAGGTTTGGAAAAATTGTTATACAAATATTGTGCTTCCACTATTTAATAGGCGGTCGGTGACGTTCTGTGCACCAATTCTCTAGTAATTGGAACAACTCCCATCACATGCGATGGGAACAGTCACATATTGGAGGAATATAATACATCCCTTGGACCACAACTTCTCTTCTCACGCGAAGGCTGTTCCAACTGTTTGGACCCAATTGATGGAGGCATTTGCCAGAGGCAGAATGAGATTTGATATTTGATTTCTATTTCCAGAAGTGAAGAAGCACGTGGTGCCTCTCCTGATATTTTGTTTGTAATCTTATTGTGTTTTATCTGAAATTTCTATAAATTGTGACAACAGAAATTTGAACTTTGTATTCTTTTTTCGATTTCGGTTTCGGTCTTCGGCCGAAGAAGAACTTTATTCCGAATTTCGTTTTCGGTCTCGATTTTCGGCCGAAAAAGAACTTTATGCCGAATTTCGTTTTCGGTTTCGGCCGAAAAGAAAAAACGGTTTTCGGTCGGTCTCTAAAAAATACCCTTTTTCTACAGCCGCGCGCAAAATAACTAAATACTAAATTCAAATGAAATCGCAAAATCTACGAATGCCGTGGATCCTTATTTTGCGCTCTAGCGCGAACACATGGAAAAGGAAATTCTCACTTTTTCCGTCTAGTATGCTGAATGGTCATGGAAACCGAAGATAAATAAATGACAGTCGTGCGTTTGTTACAGTTTGTTGCTGGCACTCCTGTTCTAAATATGCCCGAACATAATATGTCAAAACTGACAGTCATTTGCAAATTTCAGAATAAGTATAGAGAAAAATGTGCATTTGATTTAAAAAAATGCGGCTGTAGAAAAAGTTCTGTGTGTTTTTCGAGCGTAAAGTAAGATTGCCGTTTTCGAAAGATTACTGCGCTCCGCTACGCGTCGCGCAGTAACATTCTTTCTCAAGCGGCAATCCGTTACTTTGCGCTCTAAATACACAAATAACTATTACGTGATTCTGAACAACAAAAATACCTGTATGAAGATATAAGTGACTGTCACAAATTGGAAACCGGAGAGTGAAAATGAAGGCTCTACAGAATCTGAGATTTTTACCTGATCCAGCAGTTTAATCAAAAAATACGATGTAGGTACTTTAAACATAACCATAAATGATACATAAATAGTTTTCATGCCAAAAGAACCAGAACTTCCCAGAAAAATTTAGTGTTATTGATTTACCGGGACTAAAAGGTAAAGTTACGAATATTACAGATCTCAAAAAAATATGAGATTTATTTTTAACGGACGCTTTTCTAATAATAAGAGTCGAATATAAAGACAAAAAATTCGTTATAAAACTGCGCAGTTGTATTATGGAGCAACAAACCGTGTTGAAATAAACACATTATTTGGACTTTTGTATTTGAGCAAGGTATCGGAAAACGCACATCTGTTAAGGTAATTTTAACAATTCCGTAACATCAGGTTGTTCCGAGTTCGCCTGTATTTATTTTTGGTTTGAAATAATAACTTTCATCTGCAACCTATTTTGAATTACTGTCCTAACCGACCTGGTAGCAACAGTGTGGAAAATTCCGCATTAAATAGTATGAAAATACTGAATGCTTATGTTGCCCATCAAGTTCATTTAAAACTAATTTTTGTCTCTTAAATATATCAGTCGATAATAATAACCTAGTTAATATAAAATGAAAATTAGTATTATTTAAATACAGCAGTAGTATATTATTTAAAATTGTTAAATAATTTCAAATAATGCAGATCATATTTTATGCTTAAAATCGGTCGCTTCGTACGGTGGAAAAAAGTGAAATATTTGTGGCGACTGCGTGTCGATGCAATTTTTTTTTGAGATGTGATTCTGGTGGAAGGTAGGCTAGGATTTTAAAACCTATCTTGTACCGACGACCAGTGTGAGAGGCTGTGAGAAGGTAGATGGTATACGGTTACCAGCTTTTGGACATGTAACGGAAGCTGTGTGGAGATGGAAGATGACCAAATAAAACTGATGTATGCACCAAATGAAACTGATTATCAAAATATGATGAATATAGTTGAATACGACATTGTAGCCAAAAAATATGATTCTTATTTAAATTACATACGAAATCTGGGGAGCCGTGAAATAGATTGGTGCTTACGTTTTCATTCCCAGCTTACCACTGAAAAGGCAAGTCAATCAAAATATACCCGGACAGTCAATCGGCTTTAAAAGCTCTTGAATCTGGTCGATGTTCATCCAAGGCAACTGCTAGGAACTACTACTCACCAAACTAGATAGAGAAAATAAACTTACACTGATCTGGATACCTGGACATACAGGATATGAAGGCAACGAGAGAGCTGATGCTCTTGCGAAGCAGGCAGCCGCAACGGCCTTCATAGGACCAGAACCAGTACTGGAAATAGCTTACAACACAGGTAAAGAAGCCCTCTCCAACAACTTGTAGGCAAATGGAGAGAGTTGCCGGGCCTAACTCATTCAAAAATGGCAGTAAACCTGCCATCAGGAGTGAGAACTAGACAGCTTGTTCTTGGAGGATGAAGAAACAATGGAACATGTTTTATGCCACTGTTCAGACATGGTAAGAACCAAACAAACAGTGTTTAGAAATTACTTCCTAAACTAACCCCAGAAAGCTAATCCACTTCATAAAAAGGATCGAGCCTCTAGCCTAGTGAAAACTATTGATGTGAGCCACAATAGAATAAGAGTCGCAGTGGAGGGTCCCTTCTGGGCCCACTCATGTGTACGAATACGAATAATACCACTAGAGGACATAATACAAACAATTGTGTCGAATCGTCTATGAGAATATTGAAAGACCTGGTTTTAGAAAGATGTAGAGCATTTAATATGTGTGCTTTGCTAGCTTATATGGCATCAGTACTGGAAAATTATCATAAATTACGACTCATAAACTTTTCTAATCGAAATATGATCTCATATACATGAAATTTGCAAGGGCTGCAAAACACTTGCTTGTCAAAAAAATATCAGATAGGAATTTCTAGTACAATCCTCCAAAGATGGCTTAGAAGAAATTTACAAAGTATTTATAGATATAAAAATGGGTGAATGCATCGCAGGACGAGATGGAACTTTTTGCAAGAATTTGTGTTCAGTGCATGAAAGATATGAAAATATTATCACGGCCCCAAATCCGTCAACAAATCCCAGAATACAGTTGGCAAGAATAGCTTTAGGAGATATAAAAGCGAAAGATGAGAGTTTTTTGCAGAAATGATGAAGACGACCTCTAGAAATAATACTATTAATAGTGATATAAATAGCAATCATGTAAGCGAAAAGACGAATAACATTGAATATAGTGGACTGAAAAACGGGGAAAAAGTCGCTTCGTTCTCGATATATATTTTATTAAGGTACAACTACATGGGATCTTTATAAAATAATAAAGTAGGTAGTCAGCTGTCTGAAATCAACAATTACAACATTTTTTGGTTGGGACAACATTTATTATTGCGAAATTTGTCAGAAATCTGTCAAAATTTGTTTTGTTGCTTTTTCTTACATACTTCGCGATATCTCCGGAATCAATCAGGATATTTGGAATTTTTTTTTTGTAACCGATAAAGGAAACGTGGTCAAAGGTAAGTGCGGTAATGTTGTTAGTATGAAAAACTTTGTTTTTTTGTTAAAGTAAGAAAAACTTTAATATTAACTTTTTTTGCAGTACTATTTTCAGTAAGCGAGGAACTTTTTTGTTTTGCAAAATTTCATTATACTATCTGCGTACGAAATAAGGCTAAAGCTTCAAGAAAGTTTTTAAAACAAAATTCGCTATTCTAAGTCTTATAGTTTTAAAGTTATAGTTACCTAAAGTTAAACGTTTCCGCAGCCACGTTTAATTATTGTGCCGCGCCAACGAATAGACATTATTCCTTGGCGTCCGGCATGCTACGACCTGTTTCGATTTCGATATTATTATGTATATTATATTTGGATGCGTGTGCCTACACTCTACACATAATTTTTTTGCTTACAATGGAGTGTTTATTTTGTGAGCAGACCTTACAAGAAAATGACAAAAATGTGACACAAAATCCGAGATTGCAAGGATTAAAAACAATTTATAAGTGCTGCAGAAAAAAGAAAAGACATTTGTGCCCAAAATATTTTGCAACAAAAGGAAGACATTCTAGGAGGGAAGGTTAAAGTAAAATTCCATTTAACTTGCAGACAGACATTTATTAGTTCGCAAAATATTAGATATGTTTCTCAAAGCAATGAAAATGAAAACGCGTCATCGTCTCGGACAAGATACCATAAAGATAGATTTAATATTCGGAAAATGTGTCTAATATGTAACAGATCTGGAAAGAAAGGTCAACAGCGCTTAACATCTGTGCAAACAGCTAGGTTAATAGTTAATAATTTTGCTTTGGTAAATTATGTGAAAAATTTAATGCTCAGAAATGTAAAAATCAAAATGCGTCCGTTTAAAAAAATATTGCCTCAGTTTAAGGTTTATTAGATATTTTTAATAGAAAATTGTTTACTAAACTGAAAAATACTTGATATCACATTTAAGCAAAAAACTTTTATCCTCGCATAATTTTTTTTTTACATACCGTAAACCGTTATATATCAAGTAAAATGCTGTTTTCTGTTATTTTTTTCTTATTCAGGGACCGGCAAGAATACTTACTCTAAAATAATCAAAGCTGTCGAAAAGCGACATGACATTGACATAGTTTATAAATTAGCTGGTTACGAGGACCTTTTTGCATATGATACTAAATATCACAATAGTTATTTTTGTTACAAGTACCTAAAATGGAGTTTTTCAGGACGAATCATTGCTGTTTTCGGACGAGGCGTTAGCCGAGTCCGTAATAGCAGATGAGTCCTGAAAAACTTCATTTAGGTACGTGTGACAAACACTATTTTTTGTCATACGCTCCCAAAATTAAATTTTTATTTATACGCTTTTTGCAATTCTTCAGAACGCCTAAATTTGCAAATTTACCATGATTTTTGAAATCATAATGTACGACAAAGTTAGCTTAGAATTTGATATCGTAGCAACTATTTGACAATTTTGTCATGTCATTCGAAATTTGACACTTAGACATATTCAGGAATTTTGGAATAGTCCGTAAAAGTTGCCATGACGACTTATAGAGACTAGGCCTAAAAAGAAGCATTTTACGGACTCAAATGAGTCCGTAAAATAGAAAATAGCTATTTTTGGGAGCGTATGACAAAAAAGCTGTTATTGCCAGTCCATTGATAAGCGAAACATCAAAGCATGTCAAAATAAATCTGATACCGCCACAACTTTCCAATCATTGAGAGATCAAAGTGTTTTATCAAAATCAGAGTCAACCAGCTCAAACTCCAATGGCTCTTCTAAAATAAACCCAAATGAAGATGTCCAGGCTACTGAAGAGAACGAAATACTTATTTTACACAAAGTGGCGGGCATCTTAAAGAACAAAATTAGAGAATTTAATACTCCCCAAAAGAATTTTCCAATTCCGGATGATATGAACCAGGCAGAGTTTGAAAAGCAAGCTCCTAATGAGTTGCTACAATTTGTATCATGGTTGATAGATGATGATTGCTACGAAAGCGTAAACGATAAAATTATATCACAAGCAGCTGTTCGGTGTAATATTATTATGAGCCTTTATGACAAAATTTTTAGAAGTAAGTAAAATTAAAGAGGTGAAAAGACTAAATAGCAGCCAGGAAGAAGCTGGCACAAGACTGATACTCCACGTTTTGGCAGAGCTAAAAGCAGATAATACCATTGTGGTAAAATCTGTTCATACCGATGTCGTGATCTTGCTTTTACATTTTTACTGTGAAATATTAGATATGTCCCAAAGCAATATATACGTAAAACTAGGACATGGTAAAAATGCACATTTTCTGTCTATATTAACAATATTGTAGCAAATTTGGGGGCAGAAATGTGTAAAAAACTACTCGTAATTCATTGTTTAACTGGCTGCGACACAACAAATGCGATGTATAAGATAGGCAAGAAAATAGCATTTGATGTTTTATACAAAAATATTGATGATTTAAAAGATCTAGAAAATCTTCCCTTTTTGTCAGAAGATAAAGCGTTGGAAGTTAGTACTAAATATGCACTTTATTTGTATAGAAACAAAAACAAAAATATTGCTTCCTTAAATCAATTACGATGGTTCCTGACAACGGAATCAAATCGCTTAGCTTCTGAGTTGCCTCCTACTCTCCTACTGATCATGCCTTTAGACAACATTTAAAAAGGTAATAATTATTTTTCTAAGTAACCCATAGTTATATAACAAAGAAAATACCCACAAAATTAGCTAGGTACATGTTTAGACGTTTCTACTATTGTTTTAGGTGTCTGTATCAATTAAAAATTTGGTACAACAGCCACATTCAAAAGATGCCAATAGAAGATCCGACTCTATACGAATTGACATTAGAAGAAAATACTTGGAAGGCCAACTTTTCTTCTCAAGAGCCATTGCCCGACGATATAAGAAAAACTTTGTCGATACGATGTTCCGACAAAACTTGTAACAATAATAGGTGTACCTGTATTTTACAAGGGTTAAGATGATGCAACGACTGCAAATATACAAACTGCACTACCGCTCTACCCCCGAAATCTCATAGATTTCGAAGATTGCTAATATAAACTAATAGTAGTAATGGTATATTTTTAATATATTTTTAAAATATTTAGGAACTCCTATTATAGTAATAATCATGTTGACGTCACCGCAATAACGCTGTACTTGTACTAACACTACTAACTAACAGTATTCACAGCAAGCCACAAGGCCAGCGCAGCGGCCTGCATTTATTACGAGCGCGGCTTCGCCGTCGCGCCGCGCCGTTTCGAAGGCGCGGAAACTTCCAGTTTTTAACTGACTATCTCGAAAACTATAAGACTTAGAAAAGTGATTCTGTTTTTAAAAACTTTTCTGAAACTCTGGCCTTGTTTCGTATGCAGATAGTATAGCAAAATTTTTTAAAACAAAAAAGTTTCTCGCTTACTGAAATTAGCTCTGCAAAAAAATGTTGATATTCAAGTTTTTCTAGTTTTACAAAGAAACTAATATCTTTATACTAACGACATTACTACAGTTATGTGCGCCCACACTTCCTCTATCGATTAAAATAAAAAAGTTTTTAATATCTAAATTGATTCCGGAGATATAGCGAGATATGTGTGAACAAGTAATAAAACATAGTTTTGGTAGATTTTTGACAAATTTCGCAATAAAAAATGTTGTCCCTATTAAAAAATGTTGTAATTGCCGATTTCAGATGGCCAAGGACCTAGTCTATCATTTTGTAAATACCACATGTGGTTGTACCTTAATTTTTTTTTTTTAATCATTTCAGCTGCTTTTTAGTCGACTAATATGAAGTAGAAATGGAAACCACTGATACTAGTATTGAAAATGACATTCTGTTAGAAGAAGGTTATAAATTGAAAGTCGTAAATTTTCGCCAAAATATCAGTAGGCTTGCAGAATTTACCACTCCTGAAAAAACCCAATTCCAAATTAGGAAATATAACATCACAATTCGCTTCATATTTAGTTGATAAGACGAAAATAGAACTGGTTTAACCAGGAGTGCTTGTCGCATGCAAGCTGGTTGTCCATCCATATTTGAAAGTGCTAAGGTTAAAAAACGAACACGAAAACTTGGGTTAAGTGTCCCCCTAAATATGCCAATTGTCAAAATTCATTAATTATCAGTTATCATAAAAGCTTCCACTACTAGTTTGTCTCAAGACAATTATGACGCAGAGTTTTAGTTATTTGGTTCGACCATGTTGTGCAATATGTACTTTAAGTTAAATATTCTATGTTCTAGTTAAAGATTGACTATATTTATGTATACTATTTAAAATATAAAAATGTAGTTTCAGTTCTGCTTTATTTATTTAGATTTAAGGAACGGTGTAGGTCATGACACAAATTTCCAGATCCTAAGTGCGTCCAGTGCAGGCGAACTGTATCGAGATATGGTTGACCGTATTCGGAAACGATTTACACTGGTAAATACACGTCCCATACGACGCCACTTTGTGGTTATTGTTCCATTAACTCCACCTTGTGGTTCTAGGGCTAAAGCTCATCCGAATCTTAAGGTAAGAAAATGAAGAAGTTTGAAGGGATGATATCAAGAAAATCAAAGGCGATGATTGCGTATACAATATTACTAATAAGCAAGCGAAAAGCAGCAGAAAGAATAATAAAACTATATTAAAATGTTGGATTTCCGCAATGTTGGAGTCTCGCAGAGACAATAATAGGAGCTTATGACGAAGTCTTGCTTGTGATAACCTTGAAGTATGAAATCAAAGAAACGATATAATGGATCAGTGCTAACAAGTTAAAATATAATAATCTGTACTCAGTCCTTACCAGTTGCATAGAAAACCCATAAGGCTCTAGAACATGTCAACAAAATGTATTACAATGCAACTATTATAATGTTACATGACAGCACGCGCACGGGATTTTTTAGTAAAATATTTAACTTAAATTAACTGCAGTTTCTATTTATGATTTCTATAATTATCCATTTGTAGAAAACGAACGCACATTTACCGCATCCTTCAAATATAATATTAGGCACCTCCTTCATTTACATAAAGCTGTTAAATAACAAATTGGTAGTTTCCTTTCTGTAATTTAGAATAAGGGTGCAAGGGGACCCATTAATTATGAAAGCAATATTTATTAGAACTGTAGCACTAAACCAAATCTACTGTAAAGACACTCAATTTTTCAGCGTCTCTGTGGCTTTGTCTTCCGGAAGGCTCCCCGATTTAAAAGATTAAGTGAACAAATAATAAAAACGCGCCTAATTTTCCAATTTCCCACAGTCATAAATCCCGTGTGAGTCACGAATAAATCTCGGAAAAAAATTAAATATCTAATTATAGCGCTCTTATGTCTGTTAGTTTGGATTTCTAAATAATAGTCCCCGTTAGTTATTTCTTTTGCGGCGATGATGTAGCGCAAGTTTTAACACAGCCCTGGGTGTCAAAATAAACATTAGACAGCATTATAAATGTGGATAATTTATTTTACGTAAGACAGTCTTTGGGGTCGGCTTACCAGAAAAAATGTACTGCTTATCCCTATCAGTCAACATATTTCATTGTCACAGATTTATTTATATTGTTCCTGCAGTTTTAATCTCACTAAAAATGTGTTTAAATTAATTGGAAAGAACCTATTTTCGACTTTAATTTATTTATTATTGTTTAGCATTTCTTAAATTAGGTATTTCCTAATTCTCAAGTGATTTTCTATTGATTGTTTACAGATAAAATTATTGATATTCGGCTTTTGATTTTCAAAATTTTATATCATCTGAAAAATAAAAATACGTTTAAATTTGTTTTATTTTATTATACGCGCATTTCAACACGATATTTTGTTCTTACTTTACTTACTCTCGTTCTCTCTCGCTCTGTCTTTTTGTCCACTTACCTGAAATAAAAAAAGAGCATTAAATTTATGAAAGTAAATTAACTATATTTTTGGTAATAACAAACTATAAGGTTAGCCTAATTAATAAACGCTTTGCATGTATGTCTGCTTGCACGTAACAAATGAAGGATCACTTCTAGATTCGCCATAGTCTGATGGATAAGATTCAAAAATTAAATAGTCTGAAATAAGGATGTGCCAATGAAATGAAATGTGCATAAATCTAATTTATGGTTTGATCACCCTCATGCTTTATAAATGATTATTCATCAGTAGTTTTCTATGCAATGTTATGGCAACGATGACATCATGTTGGTGGCACAACGGCATTTAAATATTCAAATACCAATTGGAATTGCAGACATTAAATAAGTGGCAAATGATTGCTTCTATTTCCTACTTGAGGCGAATTTATATGCCACGCACACATAACCTCAAAGCGACTGCTTTTTTGCGGCACATTACTTGTTCATCGTCTTTCATCACCTACAGGTAATTGCAGTCGAGTCGAGATGTCCGTGAGTTTGACGAGGAAGGTTTAATAATATCGATACAACGTATCGATTACCCGGTCTAACATTATTAAGAATATATACGTAAGGTCGGTATTGCACCTTGATACCAATGGGAAACCATGGCAGCACTACCGACAGAACAGCAAATTTAATTTTTTTTTGCTGGCACTGGCACACACACTAAAGGGAGATTCTAAGGCACTCGACGAGCGGTGTGTGCGTGAAGATGTTGACTGACATGGTTTTTAGATATTTATATTTGTAGGTTATAATTCCTGGGAGTGAGTTTCACAGTGATGCATTATGTCGGACAAAGGAGCCTTTTTAAAGCGACGTTCTAGGTGTTGCCAGTTGTACGACGATCGGGTGCACTCTTGCCGTCTGTCGTGATTGTCTGACCGCCGTTGCTATGGGCGGGATGATGCGGGCCAAATCCTGCGCGCATCTGCCGTAAAAGTATCTATAAAACAGGGAAATTTCGGCCATATGTCTGCGGTGTCTCAAACTATCCAGATCCCTGGTCAATTCCGAGTCGCCGACGAGACGCACAGCTCCCTTCTGAATGGAATCCTGCAGCTTTATGGTGTGCTAAGGTGCGGCACCCCAGTTGTGTGAGCAATATTCTAAGCACGGTCTGATTTGCTCTTTGTAGAGCAAGAGTAGCTGCTGTTGTGTACCTATATAGTTTTTGTTGCAAAATAGCGTACCAAGCTACTGCTAGGCTGATTTTGCGATGTTAGCAACGTGGTCATGCCAGAACATAATGCTGTCGACCGAAGCACCCAGTAGGCCAATTGACGAGGATGGTCGATCCTGTCATAATGATGTCGGGGCACGCCGGCGCCGTATTGGCTTTCGTGATAAACGTGGCTACTTGGGTTTTGCAGCATTAAATTAGACCAAGTTTCTGTTGCCCCAAGTTCGAACTTTTTTCAGATTTTGATTAATTGTTGTATTCTGTTCCTGTCTGCAGTGATAAGTCTCACTCGCTGGTAAAGGATTTTCTGATCTAATTTGGAAGACAAGGGTACTGTCATCTGCAAAATTGTAAACAGGATTATTGGTTTTATTTAGCAGGTCATTAATATAGATAAGGAACAGAGTTGGTGAAGGTATTGCGAACTGAGGCACTCCTCCATTTATAGTGAATGTGTCTGAGATGTGTCCATTAATTTCAACGTGTTTAATAACGTAGTGTATACCGCACGTGGGTTCTAATGAAACTGACATTTAAAACAAATAATAGTCATATTGTTAATACAAATGTCCAACTCACTCGAAACCTTTCCTCTCTAATTCGATTTAACCTTAAATCCAGTGAATCAAAAAAACATTACAAGCTGTTCAAATTTCAGTTATAAGTCGTCAGCTATTCTATACCGAATCTGAATGGAAAGAATGCAGCATTTGGATGCCATGAGCATACATCTTAAAGTTGCAACAGAATAGGCCACAACGCTCAACAATGAGGAACACTTTTTCTAGTATGTAAACAATCAGAAAAATGACCATGAAGCGTAACAATCGGTTTGAAGTATTTTTCCATAAATATTACTGCATTTGTCTCAATCCGCAAAATTTTAGAATCCTCTTCAAAGCACTGTGATTCCAAGGTATTAGGCGCTTAATAAATCTAAATGATCAAGGATAACTATCCAGGTCGTTATCAGTGGGCTCTAAAAATATGATCAGTTACGCTAAGCAAAGCTAGGTACTACGCACTGTCAAGAAGTGTAGAAACTCAGAAAATCTGGCCTGGTTACTTAAATGAAATCATAACTATTATATATAGGCAGTTAAAGATAGATTGCTATAAATAGTGATGAGAGATCACCAACCGGAAATAAATTACTGGGAGAGCCGAGATTTCAAAATCACTAAGGCAGAAAACGTTCTGCTGTATTTATACAAAGATATAATGCAACGTTCTTTCAAATTCTGCAAGAACAAAGACTTTGTCATCTATTGCTGTGCAGAGTGCCGTGCAATATTCCGTCCAAGTTGGAAAGATGTCCCGATATCGTTAAGCTTTGAGGTTACATTATTTACTATTTACTGCTCAACCAACTACCAGATGAAGGGGCAGGACGTAACTGAGGAAAGGGAGGAGCTTTCTAAAACTAGCAAAGATCTAGAAAAAGAACTTAAAGACAAGGACAGATTCATCGAAAGGTTGCGCCGTAACGGTGCTAATTTTGATAGGCTTGTGTGCAGAAAGCAAATTTGTATCAGGTTTGGAAAGGCAAAATAAAAGGATTGAAGCTTTGGAATCTGACCGATCTTAATAAACGTATTGACGAGTTGACGAAGTCGAGCGGAAATATGATCACAACTATTAAAACGCTCGAACTGGAGAATGCTGAACAGGGAATGTAGGTGAAAACTATGAACTATTTCAATTTCAAAGCAAATATTCTCTGCCCACTACAACATCGCCACCGCACCGCCGGCCGCCCTATGGAATGCCTAACTCTATGAAACAAACAGCGGTAAAAGTGAAGAATAGAATACTGCGAATTGGATGAGATATTAAATGCTATTTGTCTCTCTTTAAAAGACACACTATGAACCAATATGACGTAAACAGTCAGACAATGGGGAAGTTAATGGTTAAGGATATGCTAGACAAATGTCTCCTATAGTGCTGCAAGTTTACCAAGAGCGATTTCGTTTTTGTTTTCCTTAATTCGCAGAACTCTGTTACGAGAAAGCGCCTAAACAAGGAACTAGTAGTGTCGCATCTCAACGATATGATACATACCAATGTCATCTTAATTGAGCCACCGCTATCTAAAGACCTACCTGTGCTTAACCATCTTATAGCCACTCAGCACGATCCTTTACAGTCCTATGCCACTATACTATATTAGCCGCTTGTGATTGGTGGGTTAACGTCACTTTAGAGTACTGTTAACTCTCCACGCATGCTCCTCTGCTCGCTTCGCTCGCTCCGAGGCGCAACCAGACAAAACTCACTGAAACTAACCCAAATTTACTAAAAGAAACAAACATAACCTTAAAAAAAAATAAAGAAAACATGCTTGCTCCCGACGGGAATTGAACGGCTGCCGTCTACATTCCAAACGCAGAATCTGACCACTAGACCATTTAGACCTGCTAGAATGAACTCGCCCGTAGATAAAGTAAAAATGACGTTAATCCACCAATCAGAAGCGATTTGTATAGCATAGTGGCGTATGACTGTAAAGGATCTTAAAACACCATAAGGAAATCTTGTCACTTGTTGACCCTGCGAATGGTGCTGTGATATGACTCCGGGACACATCGTCTGTAACTTAAATTATCAATTTTTATTTTTTTCATAACATCATTATCTAATTACTCAGAAAGAACTAGTTTTTCTTCGCATGCCACTGATTCCCCAATAACCTATGGGGCACTCCTGTCTGCTCCTTCTAACACACATTTCACAAACAATGTGCTAAAACTAAAGAATATTGCAGAATATTTTCTCCTGTTATTAAACATTCGAATATTTATGAAAGATTTAAATAACCTCAATATTGTTTTGCTTACGGAAGATTGGTTATCTATCTGCCAAATTATATAGTAGTATCCAATTTCTGTAGAACATGGGTGTTCCATGATCCAAGTGAATGATGAATTTTTGGAGCAGTTATTTTAAGCTTTTGAATAAACTTGATTATCTCCTAAAGGAAACCGCGTTTGCGTTTTGTATGATGTTCTCCATGATTCTTTTCAAAATAAGTCTCATCAATGCTCAACAATGAGGAACGCCTCTTTTAGTACATGAGGACTCAGAGAAACGACCATAGCGCCACAGTCGGCTTTTAATTTTAAGTATTTTTCCATAAATACTACTGCGCCTGGACCCAGTCCACAGAATTTTAGGAACCTCTTCAAAGCACTGTGATTCAGTGTATTAAATGCTTTAGAATCAAAGATGAATAAAACAGTACACAGTCCGTTATTAGTAGTTCTAGAAATATATCATCAGTTATAATAAAGAAGCTAAGTAGAAACTCAGAAATATGACGTGGTTAATTAAATAGAATCATAACTGTTATATGCAGACAGTTTATATCTGCAAAATTAAAGATAGGTAGTTGTATTTAGCGGAGAGAAATGACCCTACAACAGTTTTTTGAAAGCAGAAAGCTGAAAATGGAATAGAGCATAATTGGAGGCAAGATGTCCACCAAGGACTACAAGTAACATTTCAGACTAAGTAAATAACCTTGTATATTTCAACTCCGACTTACATTCTGTCCTTTAAAACATTGGGTAGCATTCGCTCGGCATGAGTCGCGATCCAGCGATCAAACCTTTTGCCCATATCTATCGAGCATGTGAAATCCGAGGGATTTGCTAAATGTATTAATAGACATACAACTTGATATTTCTTTAGTGCTGCCTCACTTCAAATTCCTAGGGCTGATTATTTCACTCAGCTACCAAAGTATTTACCATCTGCAACCAGCTGTGGAGAATCAATATCGAAACAGTTAAGCTTTCGGTACTGGTATGAATAGCATCGGTAAATTCCAGGTACGTATGATTTTGAACATTATGAAACTGTGCCTCAGACTTTGCTGTTTGTGTACATTGCAAACATAATAGGCCCTAACACTCAACAATGAAGAACACCAGTTTTAAAATGTACAGAATCAGAAAAACGACCGCTAAACGGTATTTTTTCATAAATATTATTGCATCTGGCTGGGGCCACAAAATTTTAAAATCGTCTTCAAAGCAGTGTGATTTAAGGTACTAAGTGCTTTAGAATATTTAATCATAACTATGGCAGTATATGGTCCGTTATTAGTAGGTCTAAAAATATGATCTGTTACCTTAGGTAAAGCTGCTACGGACTCTCAAGAAGTTTAAAAACTCAGAAATATTTAATCTGATTAACTAATTAACCTAATCATGGCTGTTAGATATACACAGTTCATATATGTAAACCTAGAGATATGTTGTTGTATTTGGTGCGGGAGCCAAGATTGATCTTAACTACTCTAAAGTATTGGATCTGTTCTAGTTCTAGTTCTTAAATAAAAAATTCTAATGGTGAAAGGTTGGGGGCTATTCGACGGGTCCTCTTCTTTCGATCCACCTGTCATCCACACAGGTATCCAGAATTCAAAAATTCCCCTAGCGGATGGGTAAAGTTAGGGGGAGCTCTATCTTGCTAATAATATTGGTTGCCAAATAGTTTTGGAGTTGGAACTATTTCTTGCAGAAACAGGTCCATTAACACTGATCCAATTTCTTTAAATAAAAAAGGATCCAATTACATATCTTGCAAACAATCCAGCTCAGACATTAAATTTTTATGAAAAATGGATATGCAGTTCTTTTTACTAATTGTTGTTGTTGACGTCAGTAACGGGAGTTTTGCTTAATATTCATGATGGGCCATGTAAATGCTGATTCATCTGAAAAACAATGTTGTTTGAAAAAAATGGATTTGGTTCAATCTTTTTCATTATTAACCCACAAAATTACAGTCGGTCGTAGTCAGCGTTAAAAAAAATTGTTGTAATATTAGCTTTGTATGGATACATTTTCCCACTATGCACAATAGCTCTTATAGATTTTGGACCAATTTCATGTAAAGTAAGGTAATGGTTGGATTGCATCGAATTTTCTAGTACTAGGAAACGTCTAGTTTCTTCCAGATCTATATAGGTTTTTATGCTCCTAGTTGTTCTGTAGCGCTCAACACTTCGAAAACCAGCGCTTTCTCATACTGAGAGAAAGAAACTTGTTATAAATATTAGATACTTCCTGAAATGTCCTATTTTTTCTTTTGCGTTTAAATCTTACAGTCTATTACATAAATGTCCAATCATTATTGTTAAATTCCATGTCAAATAAAAAACGTATCTACTTCGATTAGCTGGTTGCCCCTGTAACTACACAGGTTATTTTTTCACACATATTTCATATTGTAGAAAAACTTTTTGGTAATGACTGCAATTGACTACTGCAATTTTGTAAAATATGATGGAGAAAGAATCTGCTTTTTAAACAACATTTTTTTTTCGGGCGAAGCAACACTCTGGTTTATGACAAACTACCTCAATAGATTCGCCGGAACCAACTTACTACCTGGCCAAAATTTTGTAATTCTATCTGCAATAGTTTTCACGGTTTGGAAAAGTTCCGGTATTTTATGCTTAAAGAAATTAGTTCAGAAACGGTTAAAGGAGATTCGACAAAAATATACGGTTTTCAATAGTTCAGCAAATGCAGTTAATCCATGAGAAACTTTACATAAATTGTTATTTAAAAAAAATATAAGTTGGTATTGACAGTTACCAGTCAATTGACCACCTCGGTAAATTCGCAGGAATCAACTTACTAACTGACCAAAATTTCATAACTGAACCATTGGCTCGACATAAGCCGCGGTTCAGCGAACAACCCTTTTATCAATTCTATCGAGTATGTGAAATCAGAGAGGTTTACTAAATGTATCAATAAACAGTATAACCTGACGTTTCTTTAGTATTGCCTCCCTTCTGATACCCAAGACCGATTATTTCACATAGCTGCCCAAGAATTTGCGATCTACAATCAGTTCTATTAAATCAATGACGGGAAAGTCAAACTTTCGGCAATGTGTCCTAGGCTTTCCCCTTCGTGTTCGACCACCATGAGAAGCACCTATAAGTGCTAATGAGTCATACAACACAGCTGAATGGATAGGGTTGCCATCCGTCCCGATATATCGGGTCTGTCCCCGTTATTGAGCCGCGTGTCCCGATGTCCCGATTTGCCTGGCAAGAGTCCCGTTTAAACCTTTATCTCTAACCTAAATACTAATAAAGCGTATATAAAATATACTCGCATATCCTAGTACCAAAGATATATGTACGTAATTAACTTGGCGTTGTATATTTATGTTTCAATCGTACTATTTTTTCCTGTTTTTGTTTTAAAAACGCACTAAAAATATGAATTTTGAAAACCGTAAATAGGCGTTTTTGGGCGGCACCCAAAAAATTTTCGCCTGTGGTGCAGACCTTCGATAAGCATTTTTTCTCTTGAAGACTAATATTTACTTTGTGGCGTCCCGACGCTGACCTACACATTTATGGCAACCCTATGAATGGAGATTGTGAACACCACGAGCTTCCCAAAATTCTTCTTCTATTCTTCTTTATAGACTTCACTCGGTTTTGGAGGTATTTTATAGAAGCCAGCGGAGTTTAAAACCACTTAGACATGCTTAACTGAAACTGACCTGATCTGTATCAAAACCTGACGGATGGCTAAGCATATTTTCGTCAGCCTTCATCTTCTCGTGAAAAGCACCATTCACTAATTTTAAATCTCGATATGTACTTAAAAGGAAATCGATATATACACCTGACTAACATGCAGATTGTGTGTTGCTAGGTGAGTTTTCTAGTTCGTCGGTCTGTGTTTGTATCTAGCCTTGTATACACCGACACTTTAAGGACAATGCTCGCTGACGACTGCAGCACAATAAAATAGGTATTACTATTTACTTAAAATTAATACTGTTTATCGACTGAGAAGTCTATATGCAGGAGGCTTACAAAGATACGTAGCTAGTCAGGATTTGGTAAGATAATAATGCGTCCAAAACGAATGCATATTGTTAGACTATAAAGTCGCTTATCGTGCTTTTGAGCTGTAAATGCTTGCAGGTATTTTTTGCTATTACCACTGGAAAATAGATAATTAGTCATTGTAAATTTGTATATTTAGTTACCTATATTAATTAATACAATTTTAACGCTTTTCTGATGAAATGAGCCTTGAAACTTGGAAGTAGCAGGATTATAAAATATTAATATAAAAGTAAATATAAGAAAATTCGTCATCCTGAATAAGCAATAAGAATTCCAAAAAAACAGGTAGAATTTTTTCTGTGCATTACATATATGGGTGATAAATAAATAAATGTATATACGGCCAAGTAGCCAATTTCACGTAAATCTTCGTGTTTTTGTTTTCTGTTTGCTAATATGTTTCTACATCTTGCTGAATTGAACGGAAGTAACGTGTTATAAAGTGCAATGTTTTCATATTTCGTCTTTATTCCGCGTTTTTGCTAGAAGTAAAGCCTTTCCCTAGAAATCCGCTAAACTACTACGTTCTAGTACGTTCTAGCCATTAGCGGATGTAGTTTGAAGTGGGCTCCTACTAGAAGCTGTATTCACAAAGCGATCGGCATCTCTCGGATTTGTTCGCAACCTAAAAAATGCGTCATCTATCCCATCGGTTTGGGATAGATGACGCTTAATGTTTCGGGAGAGATGAGGCACAACAGTTTTTTATTTTCAGAATAAGGAAACACAGTAAGAAAATTAAAATATAAGGAAAAACACTTAGAAAAACCTCACAGAAGACCGACCAAAGCGTATCCAAGAAGCTGATGACAAACAAGCTTGCTAGAATAAGCTCTCTAAAACAAAGTTTGGCTAGTTCATCCTCTGAAGAAGATGGCACGTTTTCAATAAACAATTCTACAAACGACGAAATTTTCGACGAAAATTAATGCATAGGATATTTGGAGCGCAACAAGAATACCATGTCGACAGCGAAATGGCTTCAGAGCATGGAGTGCCTCAGGTGGCTGCATGGCACGTGCACACCATTTAAAGACTACTGTATGTAGAAACAATTGCCACACACTAACAATGTTATGTTACAATCTCTCCCACATCCATTGCGTCGTCTCACTCATGGGATGCAGGAGAGATTGCCAAATTCGGAATCTTGTTTTTTTTTGCAAAATGTTTGAGCTTATTTTGTAGATGTTGGGCGCATTATGTGGGTCATCTCTCTCTAATATCTCTCTATTTTAACCTATGCTTTTTGACGAGAAAAAATAACTCTAGATTTGTATCAATTATTACAGATAAATATACCGAGATCTAAATCTGCGCCGCATACTTTCTTGACAGCCATAAGTAACTGAGAATCTAATTTATGAGAGTTGCTCAAAGTAGAATAAATCGATGATTGCGCATTCGGCTGATCAGGCGATAAAAAATATATTTAGAATTAAACTTCTAATAAATCAGAAAATCATCAAAATGCTTAGAATAAAGCTTGACAGTTAAAGTGCACTGCCAATAAAAGCTCTTGTTCAATATGCAGGAAATTGCGAATTGGAAATCGAGTTGATAAATATTTTCTTATAAGTAGTTTGGAAAATCCAACTTAGAATCAAAACTGTGTTAATAAGTTTAGATGAAAAAGGAGTAAGGTAGAACTATATTTTAATTATACTTGTGAATTCCAACTACGTTTCTATGCACGGCTATCCACCACTAGTCCTGTGTGATAAACACTAAATAAATTACTTGCCTTCAAGTTAATTTATACTAAAACTATGTGCACCAATGCGTGGAGTCAAACGAAAATTTATTTAGGTCTTAAGCTAAAATTACATTTACTTAATAAAGGTGTTTATATGCCCCTAATATTTGCCGAGGGTTTACTAAAAGAGTAGCCTAAATTAAATTGACCAAAGTTCCTACTACACTCTAGACCCCGAGGTATTATTCCCAGCAGATGTCAGGCCAAATCACGTATATGAAAAAAATTTAGCAAACATCTAATCCAACAGAAGCACCAAGGAACTTAAGAATTAGTGTGAGTTTGTCCTCAAAACAACTCATTTGAGGAATGAATTTTACATTAGATACGATGTATGTGCCGCTGACGCAGCCTCATTTAAAGAACCACTTGCTGTGAGAAGATTAGGGAGGTAGTCCGAAGATCAAAACCGTCAACGCTAAACATTAGTAAGGATGAGGCAGTCACTCTAACAAGCCTACTAAAGGGCTCATCCGTCAATATTCTATCAGTCGACAAGGGGAACACTACTGTGGTTATACAACTATCAGCAGAAATTCGAGGATGCTATAAAGTAAAGGAAACAATGCCACATGATCGAAAGATCCAACATCCACAATCGAGGAGGAAATGTATACGAATATTTAAAAAATAAGAATGCCAAAAAACATTTGAAAAACCTTAACTCCACACTACAGCAAACCTCTCCATCAATGTGGTCTATCAAATACCAACAAACAAAACCATGCCACTATGACCAATCACAAGCTCTCGCAATTCCACTACCTATAAGTCGGCAAAATTTCTCTCTCCCATACTAAAACTTATTTAGCGACATATGTCGCCCTTTGTAAAGAAATAGCAACACTTTGTTGAAATAATTAGTAGAGAGGAATTCTAACCAGAATATGAGTTTGTGAGCTTTGTTGTAGAAAGTATATATAACAACGGTACCAGTAATTTGAATCAGACTAGAAGAAGACCAGACACTACCAGATCGAACATCTCGACCAAAAGATACCATAATAGACCTCCTGGGATGTTGTACATTTAACTCGTATTTCCAAGAGAAGGAAATATCTTTCCCCCAGTATAATGGACTACCAATAGGCTCTCCTCTGACTGTAATAACTGCCAATATTTCGATGGGATGGCTTGAAGGTTTAGCTTTTTACAAAGCAAAGAAAAGATCTAAGCTTTGGTTAAGGTACATCGATAACATCTTTATTATATGGAATGGAAACAACGAAGAACTCCAGCAATTTATTTCTCTCATTAACAACTTTAGATCTTCCATCAAATTCACTATGGAAACAAAAGGAAACGGTCATCTACCCTTCCTAAATGTCCTAGCTCAGATAAGTATAAACCGTATCCTCACACAGATAGGTAACGACTTCCTACGCTTAGTATTTCATACGTCAAAGGCTTTTCCAAGAAAATCGAAAGAATAGCACAGCGTTACGACATTAAAACAACTTTAGTTGAAATTATTCTTTATAGAGCCACATGACTAACACTAACCTACACCCACGACCAGAAGCACAGGAAAATCTGAGTCTGCGAGATTCCCTGTGAACGTCGGGATTAGTATGCATAGATACATGGTCATCACATGATGTGGCCAGAAGAAGAAATTATTCTAAGAGATTCACATTGGAGAAAAATAAAGTTCATGGAAGCAGCAATCGTAAACGAAAATCCGGATAGCTTTAGTAAACCCTCTGTAGATATTAGTAACTTATGGAAATCTTTAGTAACTAAATGTAATCTTAGCTTAAGACCTAGATAAACTCTCTCATTGTACGCATTGCTTGCGTTGCATCTCTTTTATGCATCGATGCACCTTGTTTTAGTATAAATTAACTTATTTATTTAGTATTCACATGGCGATGATAAATACAGCCAAAGAAAGTCTAAGAAACATGAATCTTTTATAGAATTACTAGCTACCAATGATAAAAGCAATAATTAGTTTTCCAATGATAAAACTGCACATTTTCTGTAATTTCAGAAGATAATATCTACCATTTGCTCAAAATCATTTAGAACCTTCCCTAGATCGATGAAAATTTGCATGTATCACAGATTCATTTCATCAGAATTAAAACATTTTAGAATGAGGTAGATTACTGAATAAAATAAAGGAAGACCTAATGGTTTCTCTTGTTACAGTCCTCTTGAAAAAAATATATCCTCCCCAAGTGATGAAGACTAAAAATGCTAATAAAATCATATTAAAACCTAAATGCTAGATCACATTTGATCCACCTATCTGTAGGTTGCAGATGATACATGCCCCAAAGGGTCAGGGTCTGTCAAAAGCTCTTCCCTTTCCTAAATTCTAAAACAGTTGAAGTGATTTCTTTCGCCGCTTTGTCCAGAATCATCACTTTAGTAGGATATTTTCTGGCTCTGCTTCCAATAACTTATCATAATGATAAAGACGATAGCTAGACGTCAACTGACGCATGGTTCCACAGCTTGGGGACACGCAGCAAAATCCAGCATAAAATTGCATTCAAGAACAGAAAACAAACCACTCAGAATGGCAGCTAGCGCACTTTGGTTCGTCAGAAATGCGGATCAGCAGATTGACTTACAGTGGCAATTGCTTGAAGACTTTATAGTCAATAAGGCTAGGCGCGTGTTCATAAGAGTAGAAAACCATGCAGACGAAGAACTTGGGCAAACAGTTGACTACAACCCAGATGACATCCCTGGAGGAAGACGCAGATGGCCTAGAAGTCTAATTGTGTGACCACATAAACGCGACCAGTGCTAACTAGCACGGAGCAGGGACGAACTAACATCCAAACCTGCTACTAACATCTCAACGAGAGCCAGAAGACAAAGAACAACGCGAGGCGTGATCTAGCAATCACAGCTCAGCAAGTTGAATATGAAGACCAGACCAAAACTGTATAGGAGCCAATCCCGGAAGTTCTCCGCTCCGACCTGCAGTAGAGATCCTAGGGGCTAAAACACAGGCCAGAACAGTTTTAGTGGGTATGCCATTGGTGAGTTCCACCCTACCTCTTAGGGGGAATAGAACAGAAAAAAGTGGCCCTAACTGATAGCGTTCCAAATATTCGCGAACTGCCGGAATATTCCTTATCAAATGTACACAGAGAAGCATCATAGAACAAGGCAGTTATTTCAGAAAGGAGTAAAGAAATTAAACCATTCAGAACATTTGCAGTAAGAAGATTAGACGAAAATGTGGCAAGCTCAAAGAGTTCAGCCCTGCTGACCCAGGGCAGAAAGGAGAACTTAATTATTCAATTCATTGAAGCTCTAAATGGAATTATCTTTTTCTGTAAGCAAACAATGAAGGAAAAGAGCAACAAGATATATAGAAAATTGAATAAATCTGAACATTCGGTTGACAAGTATCTACATAACATTATAAATTATATTGTCAGAGTCTTTCACATAATGGCTCTGCATTCTCTCCGCATCCTGCACAAAAACAAAACAAATTTTAGAAAGCGAGTTTAGTCGGTCACAAAATGTCCATCGAACAACATTTTACAAATTTTTAAGTGGACATTTTTAGTACTGCATCGATCAGATATCGCAGTATGCAACCAGACCAATAAAATGCAAATTTTATGACATCGACGATAAAATATACTGGAATAAAATGATCATCAAACAGTGGGTGTACGAAATTAACCTGATTTTATGGTGCAGAATGCTTATCAAATTTACGTGTTTATAGTATTACAGGGTGATCAACGCGGAGACAGAGCTATTGCAATAATGAGACCTTACGATTAAATATACTATACGTTACTTGTATTTATGGATTGGTCATAACCTTAATGCATATTCTTCTATATAAAATTCAGTTGTCATACAAAAGGCGGATCTAGATAACTTATCAGGAGGGGGGGGGGAGTGGGTGGTAAATATAACCCCCGTATCCAAAGGTGCGCCCCATTTTTGGAAAAATATATAAAAATACATTGTTCAAAGTACATAAGATGTAAAACACGTAGAAAGAAATAATAAACTTGTAAATTACGAGACATAAAAACGATTTATTAATAATTTATAAATTATCGTTTTTTACGATTTGAACAAATGAAATATGTGTTTACTACATTTAAATATTAAATACATTTTAAACCAAACTAACAATTAGGAAATGATTCATTGCCTTTAGTAAAAACAGGAACATGAAACTAAAAAATAAATTAAAAACAAATTCAGTACGAAATGATATAGAAAACTGTAGGTATACAACAGCCAGAAAACACGCATATCTTTTCAATTATTATAGTATTTGTTTGTTTAAATTTTTAACCGTTTGGGTTATTTTAGATCGGTTTGGGTGGTAATTACACCCATTCCATAGATTCGCCCTTGTCCCATTTGCTATGGGAAAAAAATTGCAAATGCAAAAAATGTCATAACCTAAATCTTTATTAGACTGATTCATAAGTTTGGGTGCCAAGAAGAAGTACCAGAAGCAGAAAAAATAGACTGGCTAGGCAGTTATCACATAAAATAATCAATTTAACCCTGGAATGGTATCGTACGTAAAATGTTCGTACTCAAATTACAAACTCGACCTACCAACCTATGCTTACTTGAGCACTGCATCAATTTACTTGATACGTAGCTAGTTCCTAATTGAGAGTACATGTATCGTTATTTAAAACCCTACACCTAAATTTTACGTATCGATATCAATACGCCTTTAAGATGTCAAAGAAATAGTGTGACAGAGGAAGAGTTTGAAAAAGTACTGTGGAAAAGTAGTGACAGTGAGGGAAGATGATATTGTTATAGCCGAATCCGAGACAGAAAGGAGTCTGGAGATAGTGGTGATGGCCCAGTATGATTGCGAAATGGAGAAACAGAATTTGAGAAATTGAGTGGTTTATTAAAAATTAGCATAGAAAAGGATTCTCCAAAACGTTTGACAAAATCGCAAGAAGGTAAAGGATCCAGAATTATTTTAGGAAACATATCAGGTGAACATTATATAATTATTTGTACTGAAAATGCCTTATTCTGTGCCTTAGTTTGAGGTTGCAGGTAATGCGAATACCAAGGAAATATCCAACTTTGCCGTTACTCCAGCGCAATCAAAAAAAATGGTTACCAATGGAACTCCAAGGCCACTTCCGTTGGGAGCATAACTCCATCAAAAAACATCATATACGTGAAGCCTGGACCTGCACTTGAATAGGAAACATACTTGAGCCTCTGCCCTGTGTGCATTTGAAATATTTATTTCGGACGATATTTTAAAATTATTAGTGTAATATATCGATCAAAATATTTGTTTTGCAAGACAAAAATACAATACTGAATCAATGCTCTTCTCTGAAATAAGCGTAGAAGAAATCAGAGCATTGCTTGGATTGCATATTCTAGCTAGAACTTTAAAAGATAATGACTTGGCCACTAAAATTTGGTTTGAGACTATTTTCTGTCGGACGAGAGTCAAAGCAACAGTGAGTCAAAAACGAATTGAAATTCTGGCATCATCTTTACGTTTTAATGACGGTAATACACGTGAGGAAAGAAGAACAGTATCTAGATTTGCGCTAATAGAAGATATTTGGAATCAGTTTATAGATGTGTGTAGAAGCCTAATTGTACTAGAATCACAGTTGAAATTTATTAATTTAATTAATTATCCTTGATTATGGTTCGCATAGATGTCAGCCAGTTTGGGTAGGATCATCTATTGCTTCTTTTCTTGTTTGGTCTCGAAATACGTATTTAAATGTGCAAAATTTCACGCTACATGGTGCCGGTTGATAACCAGTGAGTTTAGTACGCTTTTGAAGTTTTTTTTTATGAAGGAACACTTGTTCGAGGTGGATGGGCCACGGCCATGTCACTTATCTGCGGTCATTATGTTGAACCGGTCGATAGCTCGGCATCTGGAATTTTTCTGACCATCTTAATGGGATTTTGGGCTATGGCTATATAAATAGGTTCTTGCATATCTTATATTTGGTTGCCTGTCTGTATTTTTGATGAAATAGTAGCAAGAAACCTAAATTCTGTATTGAAGGATTTTTATCACATGGAATAGAGATTAAAATTAAAACCCTCGTTAGAACACCTTGAATTGAGGTAAATATTTAACAGCATTTAAAGAATGTAGTCATGAATATAATATTCCTAAAGAAAAAAACATACCCATTTTCTCTTAAAATAGTCGATAATGGCTAAATACCATTAAATTGTGTTATCTTCTAGTTGCAAAGTGGTTTTAATATATCTAATTAAATTTGAAATGTTATCTCTAATCTGACAATTTGTAAATTATAATTTTTTCCATTAGATTACTCTCTGATATGACCACTTTAATCAAACTTCTATCTAAAACATAGTTTTTAAAGCTTTAGTTAAACTATAAATATCTTTTAGGGATAACCTGCTAATTATTTTCATAATTTATGGTAATTTTGCTATTCGTACTGTACTGGGCTTCGTTACATTATTCAAAATGCCTGTGTAGTCACATCTTGGGTCACTCCACGAAATTTAATTGTAAAGTATTAGAGGGATTACTCTTTATATAATGATATTCTCATTTTGGGAGTATCAATGTTTTATATTATTATATTATATGTATATTTTTGATATTATTGCATGATTAAATTAAGGCGTTAGTGGTTTAATAAAGTTTTATCTCGCTGAATGGGGATCGTGCCATTGAACTTTCGTTTCGCTTAAGAAATTAAGCTCAAGTAATAATTAAGTAATTAATAATTAACTGGGGGTTTTGTATTGAACTGCTGCGCTGGCCACAGGTACAGCCAATGAATTGTGTCTGGTGTTTTAGACGTTTTATATTTTTAGGATTTTAATTTTACCCTCTCCACTCTTACTAGCTGTTTGCTAGATTTGTGATCATCATTCTCGCACTTTACCTTACATAATCAACCAGTTGTGAGAACTATACAGTGGATACTGTTAGTGTAGCTCCAATTATACATAAACCATAGTCTACATTGTATAGTTTTTGAGAGCTGGGTATGTGATAGCATCCGTGCTTGTTTGAGAGCCAAATGACACAGATAAGTCTAACTTATTTTTATTTTTATTATTTTTATTTTCATTCAATTGTACGTGAACATTCTGATCTTTGGTGAATTAGTAATTGCATTCTTATTAAATAATTTGATTCGTAAGTGTAACTACGTCTTATAGACCTGATTTCTCGTATATTTGAAAGATACATTTGCTTACTAGAGCTTTAATATTTGCAAAATTTTGCTTTTAAGCTAGTATCGTAGCTATAAGCAGTGATTCTATATATAAAGCCTGTGTAGTTGGTATATGTTATACGGATTCAGGTAAATATCTGATATTGCGCTAACGCTTCATGATCACGACTTTAAGTTTTTATATCATTGTGCAACTTGTATCAATACCTACCTTATTTTGAACTGTAATTAAGGCAAGCTGACATCCTTTGATTAATAGATAGTGGCTTACCTAACCAATTAATTTGTTAATTAACTACACTGAATTAACTTTATACTATTTAATTAATAGTTAGTGACTTACTGCACTAACTAATTTGTTAATTAATTCATATAATTAATTTTATATTATTTGATTAATGGTTGGCGATTTACTTCGTTGATTAGTTTGTTAATTGAGTTTCATTGTACTAATGTTTTATTATTCGGTTAATAGTTTGTGGTTTACTTCACTAATTACTCTGTTAATTAATTTCATTGAATTTATTTTATACTAATTCACTTCATCAACTAAATTTGTTATTTGATTTCACTAAATTAATTCCTTAATTAACTTCAGTGATTCTACATTTTGATTGAAATACATAATTGAACATTGGATACTGGATTACTTCAGTATTATGTTGGAAAACTGATCTCAGCGCGGTTATTGGCGAAGTGTTATAATTCCTTTTGCTTTCTACTAATTGATTTGTTGCGATATAATTACTTTGTTATCATAAACTAAATTCGTTTAGTTTGTATGTTAGTTTTGACCGTATATTTATTTAACTTTTTAACTTACACGGAACTTCAATAGCAGGACACTTGACCTTTTGTACTCATTAACAATATTATCAATAAACGTGGACACTGTTTTAAAATTTTAGTTTTTTTTCGTTGTCTAATACCTCATTACTTAGTTGCAAACTTATTCATAAATGTAATTAGTTATTGAGGAGTGGTACCTAGCACATCATGGAGTTCGACTGGTAGAGAGCTGCTGGCGCCCTTAACCGAACCTATCTCTCACTGAGCAGCAGGATTTGCACACTCTCGTCAACTTCCACTTCTCATGTAACTAATTTCTGTTTACTGGCCATTAATTTGTTTGATCTTTTTTTTATTGTTCATATTTTTTTAATATTATTCTATATCAACTAAAACCTTTCTCTCTGCTATTAAACAGAGAAAAAGTGTGGCAAAGAAGCATGACCTGCTGTTACAAGTGCAAGAAACCCATGTGCGGTCCTCACCGAAACATTTTTGTCCAAAATGTATTTAAGTTAATTTTTATTTTTCATAATGTAGTGTATATGACCTTAGATCTCATGTGTATATATTTACTTTTCGGAATAAACCATTTTCACTTAATTAATCTATTAAAATTTTAGTCTACAAGTATATGCATATAGACTGCATATTACTGAATGTAGTTCTACGTAAAATTTATGCATCGATACCAATAAATTAAATATCCATATCGATTTAGGGTTAAATTATAGTAGAATAATTAACTCGTTGTTCCAAAGATTTTTCGGTTAAGTCGATTGTAAATAAATTTTAATCGGGTAGTTTGCCCCTCCCCTAGGATTCTATGAAGTACAAATGTATTCAAGGGAGCTTGACAGCATTTTCTAATATGTATTGTAGTTTGGGTCTAGTTAATACTAATTTAAAAATTAAAAACTGACCAAACATTGGAAGGAAACAGCCGTTTTAAGCTATATTAACAAAATTATACCAGATAGCTTCGTAGAGAGACGGTTGTTATGATATTTTTAAATCAGTGTAGTATGGAGCATGACGTTCAAAAAACTGGCAGTTTCTCGTTTACCAACACTGTTTTTAAACCCTGCATTGGCATCAAACCTTATTTTTCATTCTGCTATATCACCAGATTGGTGTCATCGGCTTGCTATCACACTTTGAAGAATTGAAAATGTCCATAGAGGTTGTTGTAGAATAATAAGCTGTAAAAGTTGCACACGACCTCTTACAGATATTTCCAGCATTTGCTGTTTCTGCAGGCCAAACAGGATTCTATTAAATGGCATGCGCCTCCCCTAATTCCAAAAGCATTAAATAAGAATATCGTAACGAACGTAATCAAATGCTTTTATCGATTAGTTTTTCGATCAGGGTAACTCCGTATGAGATACCTCCCCATACTAATATTTATAACAACATTAAATTTACAACTACATTTTTCATATCCATCCGGTACGGTATACACAAGGTTATATAGATTAAAAAATATAGTTTATTATTTTTACAATTTACAATAATATTATCAACTAAACACATGCACGTTTCCGAAGTTTATTGAGTCTAGACTACTAAACAGACAGATATCGTCATATTCTATGTCTGTGAGCAATCAGCAGAAATTTTATTTTGATGAAACACGTAAACTTTTAATGCATATTAGCCTGGTGCAATGTAAACGAATTGCTGATAAATGTCAGGTAAGAAAATTATCACGCTATAACAGCCTGATGAAGATCCATTTATGTATACAGATGACAAATTATAACCATTTACAAAAAAAAGAAAACATTTAGCAGGTAATTGTTGTGCGAGACATGGTTTTTAAATAACGAAATGTTGCGCCTTGTAAATTCCTCCATACTTTATTAATCTGGGACATTTAAGACGTGTGGAACATGTTTGGATGAGCTAGACGTAGTTACATACCTCGAGGTCTTAGGCGCTAGATAATTTTGAGGTCACGGGGTTGGAGTCGATTTAAAAATCAAAAACATCATTATTGTTATTATTATTTAATCGTGTGACTGTCCGTAAAAAACAAGTGTTTTGAATGAAGTCCATGGATGTGTCAAAAAATCAAAAAATGAGCGACTATGCATATATTGACATGCACAAATATTTGAGCAGCCCTCGTAAAACCACTGCGTATGTTTATGATATCACAGCCGCTTGCACATTTCCGTCCCATTTGCCGAGTATGCCGAGATTTACCCTCAGACCGCCGCGTAAGATGTTTACACATTAAAATGTATATGTGGCCCACAATCTACGTCATAGGCTGGTTGTTATCGATAGTGACCTTCTAAGTCAGGCGGTACGGATAATGACCGGACAATAACGCGAATGCTCAAATAAATAATAATAGGGGCAATGTTGATAAATTTATAATTTAAGTGTAGCTTTTAAACATTGTTCAAGGCATGTCGACATTGCCCACTAGAGTGTAGGCTTTGATGATAGAATTAATAGTAGTAGTAGTAGTAGTAGTAGTAGGTGAGCAGAGACCAAAGAGCGTTGCTGATTGGCAGGAGAGCGCTTGGACCATACCCGAGATCTCGTCCCAACTAGCCCCACCTCCACTTCACTTCAGACTTTTTGACCTCCTGATGCAGGGCACATAGGTCCATGGTAGGCACACTCTCTCTTCACCCTGCAAAATTGCCAACCCAAAGACGGCGTGCCTCGCTCTTGCAAAGATAATCCTTCTCCCCGAACTCCCGACAGGTAGCGCTTTCGTCCAGCAGTGCCCTGTACCGGACCGTAATAAAGTAATAAAGTTTGTGGCCTACCTGAAAGTTTTTTCAGTCTCTTGAGAGAGTCGGATCAGTTCGCTCTCTGATTGCCGCTCTTACCTTGTAGCGTTTTCAAATTTTGGCATGAACAAATGCTACTGCTTTGTTGATTTATATTTATTTTTATTTACAAACACAATTTAGTTTGGATTATTCCAATATAGAACATAGTTATTGTGTACATTACCTTGTTTTGTCTTGAAAGTTATTGAATATACTTTCTATATTTACATTTATGATGTACTAGACGCTTGTGATGTAATGATTGCACCTGGCTTGAGTTTTTGTCCCTTGCAGAGTCGAAGGTACTCGACTAGGTCTCGGAAACTTCTTTTATAGGTTTTGATTGTGCACCAATTTGTCAGGCTATTGTCTTTGGATTTAAATACTTGAGCTCTCTTTATTACTCGGGAAAGTGCTCACAAGCCTTTCTTTGATCTAAAGGTTAATAAAAACTTAACAATTTGTTCGATACAAATGTAACCTAGAGTATGTATTATTTTAGATCAATTTCTAGCAGTACATACCTAAAACGATTTGAAGATCATATAAGTCGTCTAATGTAGCTTATAATTCGTTTATTTGATTGTGTTTAGGTTTATTGTTTTCTTTTGTTTTATTTGTCTTTCGATGAGATTTCGTGTTTTCATTTCTTGCGTCAAAATGTCATTCACCTATCGGTCTATCAGTGACAGGCACACCATATGTTTTTTGACAGTTAAAATTAGACATGTTCAAGAATCGACGTTCCTAAATAAAGATTCCTTTTAAGGTGTATTTTTTTGATGCTTGGCGAATATGGTCTAGAGCAGTCACGTGGATGCGCTTGGACTCGCTATTTCAACTAAGTTAGGTTGGCAGCAATGTTTAGGGGTCAAAGTGCGAAATTGGTTCCAGGTTCTTTCTTTTGGACCCGCTATTTCAACTAAGTTAGGTTGGCAGCAATGCTTAGGGGTCAAAGTGCGAAATTGGTTCCAGGTTCTTTCTTTCAGGTGACGGGTCGATATCCCATTGTGGCTTCTTCCAGGCCGAGGTGTAAATCCTCATGGACTGGTTTAAATAATTGGGGTCATTATTTTATGATATTTTTGCTACGTTTAAGTTTTTTGACTCGAACCAGGGCCATGGAGGTTACCTATATTAG
This sequence comes from Pissodes strobi, assembly GCA_016904865.1. Lineage (NCBI taxonomy): Eukaryota > Metazoa > Arthropoda > Insecta > Coleoptera > Curculionidae > Pissodes > Pissodes strobi. The sequence goes on from MU181918.1 coordinate 1,080,594, forward strand.
TTTTTGTTGAGTTATTGGAATCCGACCTCCACGTGGTAAGTCACAAAATTTTTCATTCAGTCTTTCAGTGGAATTAATGTATTTTCCAATCATTCTAGAACAATTTATGTATTGCTGTTGCTCTCATGTTGCCGATCATTGGAATGGTCGATTATTGTTTTTGGAGAAATCTCTAGAATGGACACTGTTCGTTTTGTTCGGCTGGCTATTACCAGGCAATAGGCCCTATAGATAGTTCTATAGGTAAGATGAAAAACTAGTTAGGTTATGAGTAATCATTTCAATGTAAGATATTTACTTTTTGCTTAGACCAACAATTGTTTTTAGGGTTCTCTCCACGGGTACCGCTCTGGCACACGTATATCGCTTAGCCTAACTGCGATATCTTATCCAGCATGTTTTTGGGTTACTTGCGTGTCTTAAATTTATTAAACCACCATTTGCATGTTATGCCCTTGTTGTTATCATTGGCTGGAGGTGGCGTACCAAGTTTGCAGAAGTCAGTTTCTGATTTGAAGTGCTTTGGAGTTGCATGGACCGCGTACATATACTTATACTGGTATTTAGTTGAAGAATATTTTAAGATTGAGAATACCTACTTCATAAGTTGTAACTCATACCATTTACCATTTTATTTGTAAGGCTGTCTCGGCAAATTTAAATTATCTATAGATTGAGTGATTATACACATATTTTATTTTATATTATTGTGGCAGAATAAAATTCATGAATTTTACACCCTGTGCGCTATTTATCATCATTCTAGTGACCTATTATTGGGTATGCCGAATATTTGCCTAACAGTTTGCGTCTGACACCATTGTTGATAATAGTCAATATTATGTAAACTTTTTTTCTATTGCTTTATTGTTTATACATGATTGTAATTGTACTGTATCATTGTTGTTTTATATCAAGGTATCTCCTCATTAGTAGGGAAAGAATAAAGTATTTATTTTGGGGAAATATTATGCCTTACTGAAAAGCTCCTCTAAGAATTACTTCTCAGCATTTAACAACTTTATGGATTTTTCTTAGTTGAGTCAAAGTTAACTAAGTGGTGCCCAAATATCTTTATTAAAGTGTAGCGAGGATCCACGAACCTAGCTCTCCACTACATTACTGGCTGCCGTTCGCATCTATAGGTATGTTTTCTAAAAGGACTTAGGAAAAGTTGCCATAACCTGGCACGGTGTGCCCACACCGAGTCTTCTTCCTCGCCACACTACTGTTATCCAGCGCCCGCAAAAGCTTTACTTTCCAGTCCCGTGCTAGCCGCGGCAGTTGACTTGAGTGCAGCTCAATTAATACTTCTATTAACATACCTCTTAATTTTTTTGTCTGGCCCAGTCCTCGCTTGGAATACTGTTGCGTGCTTTGCCAGGGGAAAACTTTTCCGGATTCTGCTCGTCTCCAAGAAATCTCTCGTTCTTGAGGACTGTTGTCCTACCGGTGGTGAATACCCTCTCTGGCACAGTTACCTCTCGATGTTTCCACTGAACCTTTATTGGTATGGTTACTGTGTATGCTCTCTTGAATCCCAGCCTGTTGTCGGGTACTAGGACTAGGTGTATTCCCTTATCTACTTTTAGAGAAATTCGGCCATGTTCAACTATCTCTATCTAGTTACCGTTATCTTGCAATCGCAAGAAGGAACACCTATGTCTCCTGCATTTTTGTATCTTGAGAAATTACAGTGCCCAAACGGCCCAACTTGGACTAAAACCCAGTTTTATCCACAATACCGAAACAGAATTTTGCACTCGGCGCGCATTTCGCTAACCATGTTAGCATCATCAGGAGGTTAAAACTTGGGACAAAATAGTAGACGATGGTATTTATATTTTAATTCTTAACCTATAGAAGTTAATAGTTCATCGGATGAAGATACCTTTTCGTTCAATTGAAGGTGTTTGATCAGGAGTCATATTGCTTGGTAGATGACCATCACCGGATATTTTTGATTGAACCGAAAGTTGTCATACAGTTTGTAATTCTCCTAAGAATTGATTACACCCCTTTTCATACGCAATTCGGAACGTTGATCATCAATTATCATATTTACGTAAATTTCCGAAAGGGAAGCTAAGAATTCCAATATGCCAATAATTTCTAATTCCTAGACTGGCCAGGCCAGGCATATATATACCCCAGACAATGTAATCCAAGTCTGAGTGGCCATATATAAAGGCAAAAGGGTCGTTTATTCAATGTAATTAAAGGGAGTTTATATCCGTGTATACAGTCAGCCGATTTATTGCTGACTGTCTTTCGCCGGTCGTATTTCTCTATTAATTTGTTGCTACCGTCAGCGTGGCAAACCAAGCCAGGTAAATACAGAAGCCGGCTCATGAGAATTTCAATAAGATTAAGGTATTTTTTATAGGTATTACATTACTAGTCAAAAAATCGCAGTATTTATAATAAATATAGGTATTTCGATCCTAGGTGGTATTTAAATTTCTGTAAAGCTCTCCGACAATTGTTTAATGAATTATTTAAATGGAGAGAAGAGACTGAAAAGATACAGTATAAAAGATTTTTCTCAAACACTGCTTAAAGCAGACAACAAAACTAAAATAGTAGTGGCCTGTCGCAAGTTGCTTTATTTAGTCTTTACAAAAAGCTTATACAAGCGAAAAATATGAAGGCGAACCTTTATGGGACTATTGTAGATTAGGGGATAAATTATATGAAAACGAACTTGCTGCTAAAGGAGGAGAGGGAAAATAGCAACTCATAAAAATCACTAGGTCACTATTATCAATTACATTCCATTATATTTTCCCTTAAAGCAATGCGTCCAATGAGATTTGAGCATGTGATAGGTGTGTCCAATAGTACGACAGCCGCCATTCTACGGAACGGAATGAATAAGGAGGCCAAGAATTTATAGCCGATTACTCCAGGAATGAGGCAGGCTGGGCTACTCTTGGACGATTTAGCGCCTTGTAAAGCGAGGGTTTTTCTTGCTCCTCACAAGATACTGTCTTTGAAAAGACATTTTCACCATCTGCGGATCGTAGAAGATTCAGAATGCAGGTGCTGCTCATAAGCATAAGCATATTTCCTATAATGTTACATGACTAATTTTTCTTACTGGACTTATAAACTACCTTACATCTAGCCCGGCGAGTTTTTGAACGAGGCTGGCCACACCAGGCGAGCCTTTATCGCTCAACTCGTCGGATATGCCCTACTCAGTAGGCAACATGCGTTATAGGTATAGTATCGACAATTTCAGACTATTTATTCATATTACCAGCGAATATTAACTACGATAAGAAGATTCACTCTCCGTGGCGGCACGTCAACGGTATGTCTCCTTCCCTGCGCGAAAACTAGCATGATACTGGCATGTGACCTTTGGACCCGGCGCACACTGGTCGAATTTCTAGGAAAGCTGGCCATAATAAGGTTTACCAGAAATAAGACATAAAAGTTATTAAGTATTACACGTTTAATATATCGTGTTTTAGACAAATAATTGTTGAATTTTTTGCTCATCATCTATATTTGTATATAGGGAATAACAATTATCAGTAACGATAAAAATCATTTGTATGTTCTTAAATCGTTTTAAAAAATGATTTTGAAAATTAAGGGCTTCTTCGTTGTAAAAAAAGGGTTTTAAATTTTTAATTAGATGATCCAAATTTTATTTTTGCAACGGTTAATTCAGGAGTCTTACGAGCAAATTGAATGTTAAGCGGACGACAGAAACGCGTTGATGAGGGCCTGCAATTTTGCCATACATGTATTTCAGAGTTATTGCTATTTTTAAAACCTAATCTAATAGGGACGAAACTAGTAAAAAATATAGAAGCATCAGTGCAGCTGTTGTTCAAAAACACTTGCTTATATTCTGACTATCCCAAGGTAATAACAAAGCCATATTTACAAATTAAAACTAAATTATTTAATATTTAATTTCATTTCATTATTATTATTTCAGCTTCAGTTTCACTTACTACAATATTATGGGATTAGGGGTGGGCGACAATAATCTATTATTCGATTCACTTTTAAGAAATTACCGATTAATCGACTTATCGATTAATATTTCAGAAAATATCGATAATCGATTATTTCGATTAATCGATTATTCAGTTATTTGCTAAAATATTAAGCGTGTAATCGATTATTCAATTTCTTGCCCACCCGTACCGATGACTTTACAACAGATATAGCTTTTAAAATTCCAATTTAATAATGCGTTGCGTTAAGGGTAATTTAAACGACATTTGAAAATACTTTCAGTACAACATATGAAGCAAAAAAAAACAGAGAAACGTAAATGCTCAAATAAGATAGCAGCAGGGAAAACTGCGCGGGTCCTCATTTCGACGCGCCATGCCATTTTCTGATAATCTGGCTTCAGTTGTTGCACAATTAGGTATAACACTAACACATAACCTCAACGGAGTGTTAGCACTTTAGCAGTATAGTACATCAGTCTTTATCTTTTTATTATGTATTTGGGCAAAACTATATGATAAGAAGGATCACTCTCCGCGGCGGCATGTCAACGGTGTGTCTCCTTCCCCGCGCGAACACTATCAGAATATCGGCAGGCCATGATACAAATAAAACAATCATGTTGGCAGGCGACCTTTGACGCGGCGGCCATAGACCAGCTCATCCTTTTGTCAGATTAATTTTCCCGCTTAAATTCTATAGTCGAGTCAATATTCGATATAAGATAATATCGCTATTTTTTAGTTGTGTTATATTACAAAATAGGAATGAAATATACAGTAAAAATATTGTGCGAAACCTTTAACCAATTTTAAAATCACCCAAAACGCCAAAATTTAATTAAATATTAAAAGATGGGGCAAATTCGAGCAACATTTTCTTCTTGATGTCTTTTGTCAGAATATTAGTATTCGGAAATATGGTGAAATCATTAACACAAAATCAAAATCTTTTACATATTAGTTATTACATACCTTGAGTATTGTTAACAATAATAACTAATTAAAAACGTTAACAGATTGTTGAAACAGCCAGAATACAAACTTTATCAAAATATTTATTTGGTGATAATAATAAAAAAAACCATAACGTAAGTTTGACAGGGCGCTGCAAACAATTCAGAAGATATCAATTGTGTTTTTCCAAAGCCAAATATAGTATTAGAGTGCTATAAATAATTTCGTCATAAATTTGATTAAATATACCGCAAACGAAAATATCGTTTATGGCCAGCTTTTATTTAAATTCAACCGGTGTGCGGTGGAGTTCGCCGATCGTTACCTGGCAACGAAGAAAATCAACGACGATTCCTTTGTAGCGCTCTCTGGCCATTCAGTGGGCCTTCTTGTCGTAGTTAATATTCGCTGATATTACATGGCATCGCCTTCAATAGATTTGCATTACACGTTACCCGAAGGATGTTAGTGCTTTGTGTCTTGAGTTTATGTTTGTGTTTTATAGGTGAGTGTCTCTGTAGGGAAAAGGCACATTGAAAAACGACCCTAATACGTTTTACCAGCACAACATTTAATATATACAATTTACATATACAGAGATGGAAGTGCAGTTAGCTGGCTGCACCCTCTCCGTCCGAACGAAGGTTGATGTAGTTATTCAGGTCGACGTTCTGAATAAACTATTTTATGGATACAAATGATTTAAATTATGCATTTGTAGTTGCAGGAATACATTAACAATGAAAAGTTATAGTTATCAATGCTATTGGTAAAAAATTGCAGAGTTGCTTGGAGAATTACAGGCTTATTTCCTTCGCAGGCTTCGAGACAGCCTGCGAAGTCTTCTAGCGCCCTGAGAAGTTCTTGCATATTTACTATTGAATTTATTCTATTCGTGATTGATTGTATTTTGGTAAAAGTGTTAATTGTTTCGTTGTCTGTATGTGTATTTTGTCTGAAGTTGCCGGTACTTACGTTACGATTAAGCACTCGCTCGTTGCCGCGCACTAACGCCCGATCCTACGTGAGCGATTTGTAGCGAACGCGAACGCGAATCAGTGGCGATGCCGTGCGACTATATTAACTTTTCGTACGGCATCGCCAGCGCTTCGCGTTCGCGTCGACTGAAATCGCTCACCTAGGACTTGGCGTAACTCGGGAGCACTATTCCTTGTAGTGGGTCTCAGTGGGGGGAAGTCCTAGTTGAATGCCCCAACATCTGCTGCGGATTGTTGCTTCTGCCATGCCGGTTTGGCAGGCGGCGGCGCTGGCTTATACGTTCTTCCGGTCCCAGGTTGCTTTGCCTGGATGAGTTGGTTGGCTTTGAATACGTACACGGGGCATTCCGGATTAATAGATCGGTGTGCCTCGTTGCAATTTGTACACTTGACTGTTTGGCTGGTGCATTCGATTATTTGATGTGGGCCAGCGCATCTTGAGCACCGCCACCCTCTTTGACAGTACGTCCAGGCGTGCCCATGTCCTTGGCACCTCTTGCACTGCACAATCTGCTTTTCATTTCTGCGGTAGTCCCAGTTAATTCTTATATTCATAAGATATTCGCATATGGTTGAGGTGCTTGAGGGTTACAGCGCCCTCGGTCACCACAAGGTAAAGCGGGGTACGGGTCTTCTTCATTTGGAAGATTTCTTTTAATTTCATGTTATATTTGTCTATAAGCGCGTTCTTGATTTCTTGAGGGAGTAACCCTCCGTCTAGTCCTCGTAAGACGAACGCGTGACGCGTGCGTTTTTGCAAGCTTGTCCGCGTAAGAGTGATACTCCATCTCTTTCGTGTCGAATATCCGTTTTAGGTTGGTCCAATCTTTGGCTTCGGCACATCAGACTATGACCGAGTTTTTAGTGTATTTAATTTTACAGTCTCGGACATTGGCTGCCGCCAAGCTGGCCAAGAACTCTTGGTGGCTTTTAACGCCTCCTTTAATGACAATTGGCGGCGGCGCGGCGGTGCTGGCTTGGTCTTTAGTGGCGTTTTCGGTCGAGGGATGACGCGGCGAGGTCTAGTGGCTCTTTGGCTCGAGTCGTCATGTTCTGTTGAGGCGTCCATGGCGCCGTCGTCATCGGTGTTCGGTGTCAGTGAGCGGCTCATATCGATTGCTCGTTTCTATACCTCCCACGTCCAGTTGCACTTGTTTAATATTCCTTTTAAATTTTAGAGTCTCTAGAGGGATTTTAAAAGGCGTTCCCTTGGGAATAGTGCCTGTTGAAACGTTTGCCGATGCCAGGAGTTCAGGAGGTGGAGGTGGAGTCTGGTTCGTTGCTGGAGGTGAGGCTTGGTCAGTTAGAGGAGGCGGGGCCAGGTCGTCTACTTTCGGCGTCTCGGCTGACGCAATTTCAGCTGGTATTGCTGTTGCTACCTGCGTAGTAACAGAGGTCACTGGAAGGTCGATAGGCATAGTTTTTTCGGTGCTTTTTTTGTGAAGTCACGATGTTGTCTCCTGACTTCTTTTTCTTATGCAATGGTGAAATACTATTTTTGCCAGCTGCTATAGGGTTACTTACATTGAGTGCCGTCGGGGCCCTCTTTGTTTTCTGGCCACAATCAATCTTTGATCTAACCTCGATATGTTTACGGTTGTTTATGCCTTTTGGATGCGATTGCGGGATGCGTGTAGAGCCGCATGTTCATTAAAGAAAATAGAGAGCCAGTGCCGGCATTCACCGCATCTGGGGTTCTCTTTAAGGTTGACAACTAACTTATTTATCTCCTTTAACATCTTCTCTCGGTCGCTTAAGTCTGAATCACGAGAGATCTCAGAGAGATCATCTCCCGTCTCGGACATTGCAGTGTTGGCCCGGGGATCCGTCCCCGGAAACTAAAAAACGTATAAGATTCTTACTCTATTACTGGGGTTTGATGACAAACCCAAGCTAGAGCATAGAAAATAAGCACAGAGCGCTATTGCTCTTTTAGAGTTTACTAGGAAACACGAGTTTCGAGTAGAAACGCGGGCGGGCTCGTTTTCACTGGAGACCTCGCAATATCCAGTTTGCTTCGATCGACGGTTCAAAGCAGAATCCTTCCAGGTGCTGCTCATGCTCTTGGCAACTTCCCAGAGAATACCTGGGGAAGAGAGGTGCGCTTCGGAAGCTACGTACTGAACCCGGAAGACATAAAATAAATCCAGCCAAGGAAGTTGTGTGTCTTCACTAGGGATACCGGACATCGGGGCTAAATTAGAATGCAAATTGGCGCGCAATGGTCCCAAACTGGGGGCCTACGTGCAAGGGATTTTTCATCCGTGCTTTTAATTTAATTCAATCTTTCCTTAAGCTGGATACAAATTTCGAGAAGAAATAATGAAAAATTGAAAGATGATAACAGTCCAATATCGGCTAATAAAAAAAAAACGCAGAGGTAAGTGACAATTTATCAATCTATCACGAATTTAGCACAACAAAATATATTTTTCCAAATTTTCTTTTCGGGTTTTATCCATTCTGGATGTTGGCAATGACGCCTAGTTAATTGCCGCCCAGTTATGCAGGAGTTACTGAAAACTAGGTTTACTTTATTCATTATTATCAGAATGGATTTGCGGCCTGTTCACGACACCTCGTAGCATTCGACGAAAAAGTCACATCTCAAAGGCTTTCAATTTTTTATTTCTTGCTTCAGTAAGCGTTCATGACTATATCATAAAACAAAACTGAAAATACATAGCAATATAGGTTTTTCATTTTCGTACTTAATGTTAATTTGTAGCTTTTAAATAAAGTTGTTTGTAGTTTTTAAATACAGGTTCTGTTGAATACTGTTCAGGCCTTCTCAACACGGGTTCTGATCTTTATGCATGGTCCCACTGGTCATTGACATTGGCGCTAAGATATATGTAATTACTCATTCGATCAATAGGCTTTTGGCTACTTTTGATGTTACAGTTTGTTGCGTTGGCGTTGGATTTACTTATAATAATAATAATCTTGTTTTATCTAGCTACTTTTCGTTACTTTATCTACAAGAAGCTGTAGATTTTCCAGAGTATCAGTGGACATGACCGCATCTTTGGCATATCAAATGTTGCTTAATGTTTCTTGATTTCACGCGTATTTCCTTCTTTTTATCTCTTCGACGGTTATTGGTTCGTAATAATTCTCGAACCTTTATCATACAATCCTACGCTTCTAAAAATATCTATAATGAAGCGATTTTTAATTGTCAATAAAGCAGATATTTAGCTGTCAACATGCATGCCTCTACACCCGTAAGAAAGCACCTGAATGCTGCACGGGGTATCACTTATACTGATTGCACTTATGAAACCGAACTAAGTTAGTGATAAAGGTTCCTCGAAAAGTTTATATATTCTGCTGTGTATTACTTTAGCTTATTGTTCTATAAACCGTATTAGTTCCGGTTTTTTTGAGCAATGTGATAAATTCAGCTCTAAGCCATTGGGCAAAAATATGTCCAGGATTGAGCATTGAAGTCATCGACCTTACAACATCTTCATCCAAATGCCTTAGAAATTTCACCTCTGTTTTGTTTGTTTGTTTTTGGCTAGACGCTTTATCATTTTTCATCGCTCTTACTACGGCTCGTACTTCTTCTTCAATAATGTTCGAGCCGTTAGGCAATTTACTTGGGGAGACTTTGCAACTAGAAGTTCGCGAGAACGTGCTTGGACTGGAAGAAAATATTTAGACTCGATCTGGGGTCTCCAACTTAAAGACCGAGAGCGCTTTGGTTTCGGTCCCAGTTCAAACAAAAAATGGCGGGTAAATAATATACAGCTTAAATAAAAAGGGATTTGTCAACGAATTTGCGCTATAACTACATAAATATTTTTCTTGAACATGGAGATCTTATATGTTAATGAGTTAGTGAACATGGGGGACAATAATGCATGTACCACATTCGGTTTTCTTTTGATACCTACCTCAACAGGAAAGCTCATGCACAAAACCTTAAACTAGCACTACCAAAGACCTCAACATCTTACGCTGCTTCTC
>MU181918.1:1090510-1102763 GCA_016904865.1 Pissodes strobi
CCTTAAACTAGCACTACCAAAGACCTCAACATCTTACGCTGCTTCTCCAGCTCAAGCTGGGGATCTGATCTCTTTATCCTGTTAAAAATATATAGCATGGTAACGTTTGCGAAACTAAACTATGCCAACTTTGTGACTCAGCTAGACCCTCATATATAAAAACATTAGAACCACATCAGAACAGAGCACCCGAAATAGCTACAGGTGGTTCCTTCTCGTTTACGTAGCAGACTTCTCTTGTTGGTAAAATACGCAGCCTTCGCAAAATTTAGACTTCTGCCCAATTATTCCTCAAAAATGGTAACTCCAACAGAAACTCTTATTAATTTCCCCTCAACTAAGAGTACCAATGATTGCCGGCAAAACGTTTTAGATACATACAATCTCCAAATCTACTCAACATAATACTACCCTAATCAGACCTTCCCATTCTGGGTCACTTCATCTTTTACTATCAACCTAGAATTGCACTATTATAGTAAAAAGTCTTATCCCAGCATATTAATTCTACAACAGTTCAACCTTCAGAAAAATAATAAATATAAAAATCCCCTCTAATCTACACAGATGATTCAAAAACTGAAAAAGGAGTCGGGGCAGCAGCGGTAATATTTGATAATATACCATATAGATTTAAATTAAACCTCAGAACATAAAATTTTTCAGCTAAATTAGTTGCAATAAGAGAAGGACTAAAACTCCTTCTTAACTCCCACTGAGGAGTCAATAACTTCCCCCCCCCCCGTGGACTTAATGAGCGCATTACTCTCCAGTCAGACTCTCGCACCTAACCACCTTATTTCTTGACAAATTCTACCCTAGTTATACATATGCCATCAACGTACGTTTACTATTGCATTTCTATGGGTACCCAGTAATATCGGCATGCCAGGCAATGAGGTGGCTGATTCAAACGACAAATTAGCCATAGGCATAATGAAGGAACACGAGAAGTACATCCAAATTTTCCTACTTGCTTATATTTTGACAATTTATCCGGCATAATATAAAATGGACCAGAATACTGCCGTGATTAGCAAAAACGCAGTATGTGCAAAAAAGTTAAAACAGAGTAAATCCTGTTTAAAGTAAATTGCCCAGCCGTGCCAAACGATTTTCTAAAAACTTTTTTTTACTGCATCATATTTTTTTATTGTTGATAAAAAAATATTTTGACTAAAAAAAACGTCAAGAAGACCTGTCGTTTTTTTAAAAACGCATTTACTGCGTTTTTGCTAATCATTTAAGACAAAACTTAACCCAGCCCCTCATAGAAAAACGCCGTACTGCATTTTTATTAAGTAATGAAAGAGGTTTTTGGTATTTTGAAAATGCAGTATAACAAAAAAACTGTGAAAAAGCAAAACAAGACTTATATTTATTAGACATTTTAAAAAAAGTTGAATAATACACTTTTAACACATAACATTTTTTAGTCTAATATATAAATAAACACTTAGTTAGTAGGCAAATTCAACCAGAAGTCCCTCCGATTGTGGGGTAGAACTTGGTCAAGGCTCTTAAGTAAAGCATCTCTTTTTTCTGCGGGAAAACCACAAGGACCCATTAATGGCGAAGGGACCTTCAAACCATTTTTAATAGCCTTAACTGTTAAAAAATCGAGACAATTGAAAGGCTCGGTTTCGAAATATGACGTTTTATAAAGTAGTTGATTAGAACCCCGAACTGCTTTTATTTCAACTATGTTTTTTAAATAAATACGATTTGTTTGCTTTAATTTCTTTTGTGAGGCATGGTTCTCCCACAGAAAGAAGTCGCTGTAACTCATCTCTTTAACTTCTACTTTTCCACCGTTGGCAGTTTGTACCGCCGTCACAAAATCCGGAAAATCGTAAGTTTTTCCTTGGTGTTTTAAAGATAGTTCCACCTGATGGTGGAAACTATCTGCCGACATATAAGTATGCCCAGGTTCGAAATAGTGAATATTAATAGTTTCCATGGACACTTCATTTGAGTTGATCATATAAACTAAAAAGGTTAGAAATGCCCAATTTTTATTTTGGCTTGAACAGTTGTCAAGCCAAATTGTCAAAGATTTCAAATCCCGATTTCGCTTGCAGAATACGTAGAAGGTGCTGATAAGGTTTTCTTGGCCTCTGCCACTAATACCTTCATGCCAAAGTACAGCCAAAGGTTTTGTTTTTATTTTTCTTCCAACTGGGACAAACGTTTCATTATAAACGGTTAGTCTCTTAGTAAAAATTACTTTCTTAAATGAATCCACTCTGGGCAACATTATAATTTTTTGTAAATCAGCTGAAAAGCATGATGCATCGTCATTTGATTCTGCCATTTTCCTGTAGAGCCTTCGACTTTCAGAGGCCAACTCAATGTGGGTTTTCCATGAATCACATGTAGCACAGTCATCTATCATGCTGTCTTTCTTGTGAGGATGTAGGTCAAAAAATTCGCAAGCTTCGCATTCCTCGTTCCCCAGCTTTGCAAACGATATGTTTTTAGCTTTCACTTGTAGACGATAAACGTTGTATGACACCTTAATTTTTGGATGCTTCTCCAAAAAATCTTTGTGCATAAATGCTACCGTTACATCGCTGGGTAAATAACGAATGTTTGGAGCATGCTCCCTGCGATAATGAGATGTCATAGGATTGAAAGTTTCGATATGCGCGTTTATTTCCCCTTTTGGGATGTAGTTAACAGATCGCATTTTTCCTCTTTTATCCGCTACGGGAGTTATGGAACCTTTTGGCGTTTTCGAAAGAACTTCGTATACAAAACGGTCATTGGTGGCTTTAAAGCCTAAGGTAGTTAGAAAAAAACATTTACATACTTGTCTTCTTTCACCAGTATCTGTCTTTAACGCGTATTTAAAAGAAAATTTTTTGCTTCCCCCATCACTACCATTAGGACGCCTTTTAACATCCTGTCGTTCGCAGCAGCCTAAAACATAGGCTCTTCGTTGTATATACGACATGTTCCAAAACTCCTCGTTCACACGAAGCCGCCTTTCTTCTGAAAAATGTGCATTGCACTTAAATTTGCAACTTACGCATGGTAGAAGCACACCATGTTTTTTTGTTTCTCTTTGTTTCTTAGCTATTTTCCTTGCTTTTAATGATACCTGAATTTTCTTCCTTTTGCGCACAAGTCCTGCTTTGGTATATTCAATTTCTCTGCCTACCTCATGCTAAAAAAAATAAAGTTAAAATGAAAAACATTTGTATTTTGTATAATAATACTAACCTCTGCCGCTGTTTCGTTGTCTGTTGTGAGTGGGTTAGGAAAGGCATCAACTTCCTCAGAAGAGAGTTTGTTTTTGACAAAAAGCGACAATGGCATATCATCTTCCTGAAAATAAAATTGATTTTTAAAAAATAAAACGAAAATCAAAAAATTTAACTGTGGGTCGATTGCGGACTTTTTTATACAAACCTCAACAAAACGACTCCCAAGAACTTCATTTTCGACAATTGTGTTACTGTTAGTGGTGGCTTCAGCATGAGAAATAGGAACTTCTTTTGTACATGAGGGCTCGAAATCATGCTAAAATACAGGGTGTTTTTTAAAACCTTGAAATAAAACTATATTTAAGGAAATTTAAAAAATTTCAAAAACTACTAGTTTTAGATATAGGACATACTTATATCAAATGATAGGAAACTTAATGCTTTATTAAATAGAACAGGAAAATAGAGGGTGTCCCATTTAAATTAACCAAGATTTTTTGTATAGAAAATTGAAAAAGTTGACAATTTTTTTAGGACACCATGTATAAACTTCAATCACTTAGTCATTACCGATCGTTAGGTAATAGTCCTCTTTGGTAGAGGTTAAAATTTCATTCGATTATCTCTTAAAATGGCCGCACAAGACCTTTTACTGGACGAACGAAATTTAAAAAGAAAATACATAACCTCGTTTTACTGCTAAACTAAGCAAAATTCGGATATAATTGTAATAGAAAAGTTACCTTATTTTTTTGAGTAGAATTGAAAAATGTAATAATATACAGGGTATCCCATTTGAAATTTCAAAGTTGAGGTCGGCCCAGTAATTTTGGGACGCCCTGTATAGTCAAAACTGAAATATTTAAAAAATTTACCTATAACTAAGCAACTTTTGTACTTAACTTTTTTTACGTAAGTCTCTTAGTTTCCGAGATAATATTATAGTGGGTTAGTTCTTATCTTATAAAAAACAGCCTGTACATTTTGGTAATAAAATTATCTTTAAAAAATCTTACCTCATAAGACGGCCAGTACAACTTTACTGGAGCCAGTTCCTGGAAAGTTTTTTCACTATTTAGAAAGTCTGTAGCAGTACAACTTTCACTGGAATCTAAACTTCTTGACGCTGCTGTTGATGGTTGTGGTGTAGGAACGTGGATCTCAAAATTTTCAGGCAGAATCATATCTGTTTCCGTATCATCAAAATTATTCGGGTACGACAAAGTTTCAGCAATTTGCCGGCCGATCGACAATGTATTATTGTTATCGGTTTTCGGTAAAAAAAACTCACTATTACCGTTATTATTGGCGTTGTTCTTGCTGCCAAGTAGTGCTCTCTCCATAATAATTTTTGTTCGTCTCGACATTGTGCACAAAAATATTATAAATTAGAAGAGAATCCACTGCAAATAATCAAAAACAACAGACAACCTAAGCTATTATGAATTCACGCACGCTCGCAACGTAAAATCGGAAAACAAACTGACACCAGACCTGTCATGACTCGACGGAACCGTACCGATGAAAATGATGACGAGTTCGCAGGCAAAAACGCCGCAGGTGATGCCTGCTTAGCAAAAATGCAGCACTTGCAATTTAGATGCGGCATTTTTCTTAAACAGCCAGTAGATATGGCGTTTATCCTGAGCAGTTGTTTAATATTATAACAGATACGGCGTTTTAGATATTGCGTTTTAGAGTTTTTACGTACGATACGGCATTTTTACTAATTTGGCGAGATAAATAATGTAATTTCAAACTTATTGATGTAAAAAAACAAAAATTGACCCGAAGTGCAGATACGGCGTTTTTGCTAATCACGGCAGAATAGCCATAGTCCATACTCATCTTACGCATGCTCACTTACCAAAGGACGAGTTCCCACCACAATGTCTCTCTTGTAAGGTCATTTTAACTATAAAGCATGTACTTATTGATTGATTGTTCTACTTATGCAATGTCTAGAAACAAATACTTCCAGCCAGTAAGCATCAAAGCTTTAGTGAATAAAGATCCAATTTCAGCCGCATATCTGATCCTATTTTTAAAGGATAGCAAACTTTGCGATAAGATATAATGCATATTATTCGTTTTTAAGGTCATCTTAACTATAAAGCATGTACTCATTGATTGATTGGTCTACTTATTCAATGCCTAGAAACAAATACTTCCAACAAGCAAGCATGAAAGCTCTAGTGCAAAAAGATCCAATTTCAGCCACAAATCTGATTCTATTTTTAAAGGATAGCAACCTTTGCGACAAGATATAGTGCATATTATTCGTTTTTTTTGTAAGCCTATCTGGTTAATAACTTCATAAAAATCTCTGCATGCTAAATGTCCATAGCTGCAAGGTGCGTCACCCTGACCAATTAAATCACTCACTCACTTTCAGTTTTGTCTTCTGATGAATCACCGATAACAACACAATCCAATGAAGTTCATGCAAACACGCACACACGCAGGGAAAAATACTAATAACTATAGTACTTATTCCAAAAAAAAGTAAAAATAATGAAAAAAATATTTCAAAATCTTTAGTATTCATAATTACAGAATTATTTAACGCAACATATAATTAATAATTGTTTCGAGACCGCGAGAATTTCGGTGTCGATCTCAGTTTCGAGACGAGTTTCGGTACAAAATTTTTGGTCTCGATTTCGACCAAGAATAGTCTGATGGTCTCGCGAGCCTCTACTTCGGCTGATCATCATGAAATATTTATCTTTCTTGTTAACAACTGACAACTTCTTCATTGTTCTATTTACTCTGTTTGTCTTGTATTTCTGCATATTCTGATTGTAGGGTTACTGAGGTGCAGCTATTCCTGAATCTCCCCTTTACTAGGATGTAGTCTATTTGATTTCTTATAACAGCCATATTAATCCTGGAGTGACTTCCAGCTGCTCGTCTCTATGATTTCTGTCGCCGAGCCCATTTGGGCCTATAAACTCGCCTTCCTATCCCTTACCAATCTTTGAGTTGAAATCTCCCATTACCATCGTTGAGCACTTTTTTGATAGTTTTTCTTTATTTCATTAATCTCGAAGTAAAATTACCTCATCTGGAGCATATAGTTGTATGATATTTAATTGGGTAGGATCAGCACTGATGTGAAGTTTGCAATACACTACGCGCGCGTTCTTATTTTGATATGGAAATCTCAAAACTGACCGAAATCAGGAGAATAGTGGATATTCAATTTTCGGGGCATATATTAATATATTGATCAGTTAATAAGTGACAGACCTCAGAAGGCTTAAATTTAAAAAAAGCTACGTTTTCTATGTTTAATTTTCATTAAAAAATGGCCGTCTATAGCAAGATACCGTTTGATCGTTGAGCAGAGGCTGATGCAAAATACTAGATGAAACTTGACTATTGGAGACAATTTTTGTAAACGTAATGGTATTTTCCTAATTTATTGGCATTCATCGTGCTCTTAATATAACATAATTAACATAAATATGCCATGGTCCTGCCCGTACTTTTAATGTCCTTTGCAATCGCAGAAACGAGTAGCTTCCGTACGTCCCTGTGCAACACTTAATCATATTATCGTTGCTTTTAATTGCCAGGCAATTTAGACTGGATTGTATACCGTTGGGCAATGTATGGGCCCAGAGATTAATGCTACTTTGTTTCGGTTTTTAATAGGCAGTCCGGCTTATGACGACCACATCCGGTAGATAATTAATTGCAATCGATTTACGATTTATATCCCCTTTTGTCAGAAATATATGAAGCAACATAGAACATGCCAGATGCAGCATAAACATTTTTGTTCAGTCACTTCAGAATTGTCTAAAAAATGAAATATTTATTGGGTAATGTTGATGTGCGAGGCCTGATTTTTTTTTCATTGTTGTTATTATTCTAGTGTTATACTCATGAGGTGCAAAAATGTATTTCACGTACGATTAAAAATTGTAAACATCAAGCTTATTCGGTATCTAGGTATGTGAAATAGCTGCAAGCAAAAAAGGACATGTCATGCTTGAATGACACTTTTTGGAGGAAAGGAATATTGAAAATAAGGAATTGTAACCAAAATCACGAGACCATGGTATAGTCCATTCAAGGCTATTGCGCTGTTACGTCAGAATTTCTGACGTCAAAAGAAAAGATCCGTACTTCTTAGATAGACTCGTACGTTATTTTTTACACTAGCCAAAAGATGTCTCTGTACCTGTTTTCTATTCAAGAGCACGCTCCGTTTTTATCAATTTTACATACTTATTACTTATGTCAGCTTCGGAGTGGATTAATTCAATGCACAATTTCGACACGAAAATATAATGCCACCAGGAATAACATCAACATACATACAACAGCTTAGTAATCGTGCGCCGATATCCTTTGATTTGGTAAAGTCAAAAACCAACTTTTTCAAATTTTAGAAGAGTGCTATGACAATATTGTTTTAAGCGTCTGGGCATGTGAATTATACTTATGACAGTTTGTTTAATTTAAAGTAATAATATGCTTTTTATCGTCTAAAATCCGTTTAAAAACGATTTTAAATGGCAAAATTGAATAAAAATCCGAAAATTCGGATCTTTTTTAGGCCAATAGCAATGGCTTCGGACAAATTTGTCGTGGATTTTAAAGCGAAAATTCATTTTAAATTCAACCGTCCATTAAACATAAGCTGTGCTATGTATCGAAATACACTGCGAATATAATAATTAAAAAATAATACTTTTGACTGTTATATATGCATATAAATATGCTTTTTTATCGTCTAAAATCCATTTAAAACGATTTTAAATGGCAAAATTGTATAAAATACCGCCCTAGCGGCTAGAATTGGTTTGCGCATTTCGGTCTTATTTGCCGAGATTTGTCCTCATATCGCCGCGTAAGATGTTTACACATCAAAAATATTTTTTTTCTAGAGATATAATTTTTTAGTATTATCAAATAAATAAAATATATATTACTTACATTGTGCACAGCTTTCCAGGGTAAAAGTGGCTTACCAGCATCTTTTTCACGTGTGAAATAATGCACTAATTTTAAAATTAAAGCTTGCTCTTTCTCACTGAACCGGTGGGGCATCTCAAAATAATTTTTATTAGCAATTATTAGCGTAAAACACAAACCAACTACCAACAAACCAATAAATGAATGAAATCTGTTATTTTCGTTTGATATTTTGACATTGACGCAAATCGATGTCAAAGATTCCAATTTGACGGACCAATTTAGTACATACGTTCATTGCATAAAGAAAGATGGAATGATATGACGTAACAGCGCAATAGACTTGAACGGACTTTAATATGGAGAGAATATACAAGAACAGGCTCTAGAAAGGAGGGCTGAGGACATAAAATATGCTATGAGCGCAAATCTGACTACATTAACATTTGCAACTCGTAGAAAAAGCTCAAATTTGGATTTGGCTTTCGGCTTGCACCTCGCCTAGCAATTTCGAATATCGTCCGGCAATATATTTCATGCTAACTTATAAGAAAGGTTACTTGATAGGAGAACGAGAAATTTGCGGTATGCAGCAGACCAACTTATAACGTTAAAGAAACGATAAAAATATGCAGATAACGTCCAACACCCTTTATTTGCACGTGCCTGTTAGAAGAGTCTCGAAAAAGTTATAGACTAGAATTCCTTAGTCAGAATTGAAATTTAAATTCAAAACATGCTTCATTGTCGAAAATACAGTATATTTGTTGACAAAATTCATCAATACTACTATGCCGAAGTATCTAATACAAAAAATGGAAATTGGTAATTTCAAAACTACAAAGTGTAGAGAACTCGAATAGAAGAAAATGCTATAAAAACACATACTGCCAAATTAATACCGTTGACTGCCAACGTTAATACTAAACATAGATAAATATAAATAAAGCAAGTGCAATGTGCTCGGGCATTTTCCCTATCAGACCTAAAGCTAAAATAAAATATTAAAGTCAATATGAAAAGTGGAAACTCAAACAAAAAAGGGAAATAATAATAAAGAGACCACGATCACATATTAAAATAAAGAAAAAACTCAGAAACACTATTTAATGGTTGTCTAATCAGAGAAAAATATGATTTTTGATATGTAAACATCTTACGAGGCGGTATGAGGGTAAATCTCGGCCAATGGGACGGAAATGTGGGGACGAAAATGTGGGAACGAAAATGTGGGGACGGCCTGTGTAAAACGATGTGATATTATAACCCGTGCGCATTGAGGAGCAAGCTAATCCACGACGGCCGCGATTGCAACGACTCAAATGGAGCTTCTAAAAAGCTAGCCGCTAGGGCGATATTAGATTTTCATTATATTATATTCGCAGTGTATTTGGATCAATAGCACAGCTTATTTTTAAAACACGGTTGAATTTAAAATGAATTTTCGCTTCAAAATCCACGACAAATTCATCCGAAGCCACGGCTATCGTCCTAAAAAAGTCCGAAATTTCAGATTTAAACAATTATGCCTTTTAAAATCGTTTTTAAACGGATTTTAGACGATAGACGCTTTGAACAATATTGAGGCATGGCCCTCTTCTAAATGTTGCAAAATTTGGTTATTGACTTTCCCAAATCAAAGGATGCCGGTCCAAGATGACTAGCTGGTAGTGAATAAGCTGTGTCCATAGGTTGATGTTATTCCTGGTGGCATTAGATTTTCGTGTCGAATTTGTGCAGTGAATTAATCCACTCCGATTGAAGCGGCCAGTAAGTATTATTAAAGAATCTTAACTAATATTATAAATGCGAATAACTAATATTATAAATGTGAATGTGTATGTTTGTTTCTTACGCTTTCACGCATAAACTACTCAACCGATCATCATGAAATTTTGTACAGATATTTTCAAGAGTATAGTAAAGGATATAGGACACTTTTAGCTTTTACCCGCGGTTTCGCTCGCGTTGATTATTACGGTTAGTTTTGATCTGTAAACATCTTAAGGGGCGGTATGAGGGTAAATCTCGGCAAATGGAACGAAAATGTGCAAACGGATGGGGACGGAAATGTGCATGCGGATGGGGACGGAAATGTGTAAACGGCTGTGACATCATAACCATGCGCAGTGATTTTATGAGGGCTGCTCAAATACTTGTGCATGTTGATATAGGATATGTTTACACATCAGTGTCTCGCTCGAGAACTAGCAGACTCGCTAATTTTTTCCCAATTGAGATATCTAGCTCAATGTTAAATACACTTAGAGGGTAGCAACCTGAAACCAATGTAAAACGCAATCTACTTACATGCAAATCTTATTAACATTTAATGAGAGCTCATTTGAGTCGCGCCAATGCCTAATTTTCTGTAAGTCCCATGACACCAGGCCATTAAACTCATTGTTATGCTTACTGTGCCACAAGATTATAGCATCATCAGCAAAAAGAGTAAATTTGCCCTCTATGTTCACACGCTCTGTAGCCTGCCTACCAAATACGACTTCAACCATTCCAAAGCATTTCTCCTAAACCCATATGTTTACTGTTTAGAAAGCACCATATCAAGATCATAGCTCACGTGAGATACGCCTGAAACATGAATTTGTGACGTCACAACCTTAGGCTATCGCTCGGATAAGACGTTGCCCGTACCACATCAAAGGGCTTCAGAGTTGCGCGCGCAACACATTATTGACAAAAATATCTAATATTACACTTCACACATGGTCTTCCATTCGCTTCGCTTGCTACGGGGGCGCAACCAAGAAAAACTAACCAAATCCAACCCAAAATGAAGAAAAAACTTTTTACACATAATATGAAAAATAAAAAAACTTGTATTGCCACTGGAATCGAACCCGGGCCGCCATATCTCAGACACCCATTCAACCACTGAGCTACGGACCAGTTGACAGCAATTCGCTAGACCATAAAGATATGGTGTTTGTCAATAATGTAATGCACGCGCAACTGTGAAGCCCTCTGATGTGGTATGGGAAACGTCTACTATCGCTCGGCAGCATATACAGTAACAGCACCCGCGCTAGTCCCTAGCAGGCCCTCGCCGTAGGCCGCCTGTAATGTATTAAATGTAACTACTTTTCATGTGTTGGGTTAGTTTTGGTTAGCTTTTGTTGGTTGCGCTTCTGGAGCGAACGAAGCGATACAAAATTCAACATTTATTTGCAAATAACTAAAATTCTATTTGTCCTACACAAGAGTTGATCTGTTTTAGTAAAAAATTTATGATTTACAGTTGAATTTTCAAATAAATCTACATTCTTGGCACCTGATATTACAGTTAAATGCACTTATAAAAAAAAACATGCTTTACTCCTTTCTTGTTGTTTTTAAATATGTGCATGTGAGTTTCCCCAAAAAACTAAACCATACTTTATAAGGGATTGTGCAAATACATGATAAAGCTAAAAGAGAGCATCCACCCTAACTCTTTTCGATACAATCAAGTGACGCTGGAGCACCACCCTCTAGACAATATAACCCTGAAACTAAGAAGAGCAGTAGCCAATATGGCCACCTCAGTTGGGACCCAAACTTAATGGTATAGAGAATATAGGTATTTAATGTTTTTAAAATAAAATATGTGTAAAATTGTGAAATTTGCCCATTTGCAGTGAACAATTTGTACAAAGCATGTGATTTATTGTGTTAATGGCAAGGACATGCCCCTATCTTCGTGAAAATAGACTCTTAACCCTACTACACTATACTTCCTAATTATTCTACATTATACAATTAAATACTTGGAATTGATCTGGTACAAGGTGTGTTTCCACAAATATCTACTATAGTTTCAGAGCTGATAATACCCTAGTAATACTAAAATATCTGAAATTTTAATATTCACATAATATGTAGGTGTTTGGAACCTTCGGCAAAATATACTAAAACAGAGTTTTATCCACAATACCGAAGCAGAATTATTGCACGCGACGCGCGTTTCGCTAACCATGTTAGCATCATCCAGGAGATAATTAAAAAACAGCTTTAATCATCTCCAAATAATGCTAACATGATTAGCGAAACGCGCGTCGAGTGCAAAAATTCTGTTTCGGTATTGTGGATAAAACCCTGTTTTAGTTATTCACATA
>MU181918.1:1102773-1113055 GCA_016904865.1 Pissodes strobi
GTAACCACATACATTTTTAGGCTACTTAAGATACCTAAATATTTTTTTTTTGTAGCATTATTGAATATTGGTTAAGGGTTGTAGGGTGGTTTTAGGCACATGCTGGAATAAAAGTATGTTTAAGCTTTGGTTAAGTTCAGTCGCTTAGGTGAGAACATTGCCTTTTAAATAATTTTGTACAATAGTGTTGAGTGAATTGAAAACATGATGTTAACCTGTTGTGTTCCCAAATGTAGAGAGAATTATAAACATAGAACCAAAGTGGTAATTTTTTTAATTTCCAAAAGAAGGTGAATTGATGCAGCAGTAGGCAATTTCAATTGCGAGGGAAAAAATCATTTGTTCCAACCAAGAATACTGGGGTAATTTTTGTTTTTCTATTTTTTACTTAAAAAATGCTTTGCAATACCTTCTTACTTTACCCTTAGGGTAGTTGTATGGTATTCAATGACTGTCTTGACCCAGGGTCTTGGTCTAACGCAGGCAATTAAAGTAAATATATATTTTCGATGTCTGAAATCTACCTTAGGCCCAACGAATATATCTTTTATTAATATTGATGAAGCATCTCAAGCTCACTTAATTTTTATTGTCTTTGTTTCTGAAAATCTGTTTACATCAATAGAGTAAATGGGTTAGCAACCTCATGGAGATTCGTTTGCAACAGTAAAATTGTACGTCAAGACAAACGCTAACTCAACTTACCTCTTGTGGTACCTACATGATGTTAATAGTGTAGAGAAAGTTCTTATTGAAGCTGCTTATTCTCTAAAACAACATACCGAACAACGCTCTGCCAAGGCAATTTAAATATTTTAAGTGATATTTTAACATACTTAGGAACACACTCTATTTTTTGCATTTACAATAATTACCACAAATGCCAAAAATTTCATCACTCAACAGTACAAAGTCAACCAGTTCAAAAACTTTTTCGTTTTTATTTTTTCTCTCTGTTTCTTATTTGTATAAAAAATATATGATGCAAAAACTAGGCAAAAAAGCCAAAGAAACCTAGTGATGCAAGCGCTTTTCTATTGCACAGGTTCAAAGTGAAAAGAATAGATAACATTGTCAAAATTCAGTTTTCTTAAAAATTTAAACAATTAATTAAAACAAAACAGAAACAATTCGATCAACCCAAAAACTGTTCAAAAGTAAACATTATTTTTTCACATTACGTTACCTTATTTAAACAGACTTTAATAAACAAATCCAACAAAAATTAATAGCCATTAGCCATACATCATAGCATAATTTGTTAAACTGCTTATTATAATAATTATTATTATGTTCCTTTCAGTGATGGGTATGGCTCCCAAACGAGATATATTGTTATTTTGGTAAACGACATGTATTAAAAATAATTTCTTCTTATCAATGTGCCCTATCCTCAGTGGACGTCGGCGACCAGTCTGGTCCATCTGATTTTATTCACAGCAGATCGAAATAATTCTATTGATGTCAGACCTGTCCATTGTCGCAAGTTTCTTAGCCATGATATTCGACGTCTTCCTTGCTATCTGTTTCCATTGAATTTACCCTGCATTATAAGTTGAAGCAGCTTGTACTTCGTGTTGTTCCGCATGATATGCCCAAAGTACGACAGTTTTCGTTGTTTCACTGTTTTCAGCAGTTCTCTGTCTTTTCGCATGCGCAGCAATATAGCCTCGTTGGTCACATGGTGACTCCATCAAACTCTCAGCATACGGCGCGCGGCGATAGCACCACATCTCGAAAGCTTCAATCCGCTTACAAGTAGCTTCGGACATCGTCCATGCCTCTACGTCATACAGAAGCACCGAAAACACACAGCATCTCAAGATTCGTGTATCGTGTCCGAAGATGAAGACTCAGGTTCATGCTACAGAGAACCTTTTTCATAAGGTTGAATGATGATCGTGTTTTTTCAATCCTTACTTTGATTTCGTAAGAATGGTCCCATTTCTCATTCAGACTTGCTCCTAAGTATGTTATTGTTGGCACTCTTTGTAGTAGGGATTCATTCACGAAGAATTGGGCATTGATGTCGTTTTTACTGACTATCATAATTTAAGTCTTTGATATATTCAACCGCATGCTAAATTCTTGACATATGTCCACCACTCTATCGATCAGTCTCTGAAGTCCTTCAGCGCTGTCAGTAATCAATACGGTGTCATCCGCATATCTCAAATTGTTTACATTTTCTCCATTTACCAAGATGCAATCCTGTTCATCTTCCAGTGCTTCTCTGAAAAGTATTTCTGAATATACATTAAACAATAGAGGAGACAGTACACAACCCTGTCTGACACCCTGCTTCACGGAAAATTCCGTCGAAGACACGTTGTTTGCTGCCAATAAAATTTAGCTATAATAAGAATATCTCTATCATCAAGTCCTGACTGAGATAGAATTTGGATTAGCTTATCATGGTCAACTCCATCGAACGTTATCTCAAAATCAATGAAACAAGTGAAGACATCGCAATTTACATGTCTGGCCCTTTGAATTAAAACATTTAAACTAAATAGTGCCTCTCGAGTACCTAAACCATCTCTAAATCCGAATTGCGTGTCGCTAATACCTGCCTCCAGCTTCCGACATATGCGTTGGTGAATAACCTTAAGGAAAACCTTCAAGAAATGGCTCATTAGGCAAATAGTCCTGCATCTTCGCATATTTTGGATGTAGGCTTTTTAGGATTTGGTATAAATGCCAACGGTAGCCAGGCCTTAGGAATATTTCCGGTTTCATAAATTTGGTTAAATAGATCCGTGATAATAACCTGATACACTTCATCAATACGCTTAAGCAGGTTTCCAAGAAGTTGCTTTGTTGTTCTTCCGTCTTCTTATTTCTTTAAGAACTTCCCAACGGGTAATGGGAGGTCCTACTGTTACTGGAGTTTCCTTGATAACTGACGTTCGATTTTCATCGTCGTAAAGAGTATGTATGTATTGACGCCATCTATTTATTCTATCATTTACGTCCAACAGTGCTTGTCCATTTACATCGGTGACAATGCCAGTTTGTCTGGAAATGCGCATTTCAGTGGCTTCTTTTAATTTGTTGTGCATATTTAGTATGTCATGTTTTTTATCTAGGTCTTATATTTCGTTACACTGCTGTTCCAACCAGGTCTTTTGGCTTCTTTGATTTTCCTTTTGATGTTTTGGTGAATCTGATCATATTATGTCTTATCTTTGTTTTTCACTTTTCTGCGCTGGTCCATAAGATCCAGAATCTCATCTGTCATCCACTTGTTATTTTTCCTTCGTTGCTTACAAGAAATATTTTCGTCCGCACCTGATGTTAAAATATTTGCAATGGATTTAACTTTCTGTTCTACCGAGTCAGAATCAGAATCAGAATCATTTATTATTCAAATTTGACATAATATATACTTATAAGCTAGCCATTGTCTGTTTTCGCTGCGTGTTCTCGTCTCGCGTGTTTCATTGTCGCACTTCACTGCGCAACACACACACGTACTAAACACCGTACGGCTTATGGGCTGGTGTCGGCCCTTATAATGGCTTGCTAGTCAGCAGTAACATTGGCATACAATTATTTGGGTTGCCCCTTCAATTTATTTGCGTTAGCGTTTGCCCAAGGGCTGTATTGATCCGCTAGCAATGAAATTGCTTGGTGTCTCAAGCTTTGGTTATTGCAGGAAAAGTTTGTACAAAAAAAAAAAACCTGCATTATCATTACACGATACAAACGGCACAACATGTAACATAAAATATATACAATATATACATCTATGTACAATTGGGTGACATTGAATGCCAATTGAGGGAATATGTACATGTCTGTACATTGTACATATTTATACACACCTATGCTCAAGTTTGTGCTCTGAAGTTACATACAATATATAATCGTTCGCCCGGAACACGTGGATTTTGCGTGGAGGGGACAGCACGCG
Organism: Pissodes strobi; assembly: GCA_016904865.1. Classification (NCBI taxonomy): domain Eukaryota; kingdom Metazoa; phylum Arthropoda; class Insecta; order Coleoptera; family Curculionidae; genus Pissodes; species Pissodes strobi. The sequence goes on from MU181918.1 coordinate 1,106,690, forward strand.
CGGTATCGTATCTACGTTGGTAGTGATGCGGGTTTGTCTGTGTCATCTGTGTGAGTTGTCAGTATAAGTAGGCTCGTGGGAGGCCCCTCGGCCAATCAGATCTCGTTCATTGCTGATCGAGTCTAATTTCTTCGTTAAGCCGGTCAATATTGTTGAATTTAATAAAAATTCACGGCTTAATGTGAATAATATTTACGTATAGATTTTTCTGTCTTGTACATTAGAATCGATGTCTCTTCGAACTTCAGCCATTTTTACATTTATCTGCTCTTTCATCCGTAGTATGACGTTTTGATCTTTAAATTTTTGTGTATCATATCTTTTGTATTGCAGCTTTCTCTCGGTTTTCTTTAGCCGCAATCTGAGAGTTGACAGTAACAAGTTATGATCTAAATAAATGTCTGCACCTGGATATGTCTTTACAGACCTGAGTGAATTTCGAAACCTCTTATTTACTATAATAAAGTCAATCTGATTTCTGACTATGTGTTGGTCATTATCTGCAGGTGATTTCCAGGTATATAATCGTCTGTGAGGTAATTGGAAGAAAGTGTTCATTACTGAGTTTTCAACTTATTTGCAGAATTGTAACAGTGTTTCTCCTCTATCGTTTCTCTCACCCAATCCATAAGGACCCACTATATCCTCGTGCACTCCTTTGCCATCTTTAGCGGTAAAGTCGTTCATTAAAATTGTTACTTCTTCCTCCATTGTCTGCTTTCGTGCTGTTTCTATGTCATCATAGAATTTCTCAACTTCTTCATCGCTGCCATCGCATGTTGGTGCATAGACCTGTATGATATTAATTCTACACGAAGTGGAATTTAGCTTCATTATTGCCACTCTATCTGATCCCAGTATGAAACTAAGGGCTGTTTTATTCACTTCTTTTGTGACTATAATTGCAACTCCATTTCTATGCTGTGGGTTATCATCACCTGAATAGTAAATATGGTGATCATTCACTTCAGATCTTCCAGTGCCTGGCCACCTTACTTCGCTGCAATCGAGAATATCAATTTTCAGCCGTAGCATTTCTTTTACGGTATTTGCTGCTTTCCCTGCTTGGAACATGCTCCCAACATTCCATGTTCCTATTCGATGCTTGTGAATTGATTAATTTTTTTTTGACCGGGGGATTCTTCGCACCCTCTCCCCATTTAAGGGGTGCCCGGGACTAAGGGCCATTTCTGTTTGAAACTGAGCCATAATGATATGCTGGGGAGGAACTTATCAGGTAGTTTCCCCATTGCTTTCCTGATAATAGTTTCAGCCGCCCATTCTGGTTCAGACGCTGTTTGTAGCCGCTCAATATGAGTACCGACGCTACTGTCGGATCTTTTTTAGCTTCACCTTTCGTCTTCGACCTTAACGGCATGGGAGGCCGTGAGGCCCTACCAGTAGCTATGCTACCGCCGGCATTGCTTTCAGACTCATTGAGGCTACTGAGCTCTCTCACCGCGACAAGGTAAAGATAAATTAGGTATGCATTTCTTTTGAAATCAAAACGTAACAGAACTGGTTTATATATGAATTATTAAGTTTTCCATTGTAAGGGCCTGCTCCCTAAGCGTGACGCCATCTAAGATTTGGATACCACGCGTTTTTGTTTAGAAGGTGTTGGCTGAAGTTAGTCGAAAACAAATGTTTAACAGAGACAGGGATCCAAGAAGGATACCCAATATGTTCAATGCGATTGTACACTTGTACAACCACCCATATGGGGCATCAGGAAACCTCATTTGAACTAACTTATCAACTAAAGCATTTCATTAAGGTTCTAAAGCTAATTTGTTAACTACCTTATCAACCATATATTTAAGGTTTTATTTTTTTAAATGGAAACACAAGTCGGGAAAACTTTGGTGGCCCGTCGGTAACTAAAAGTGATAATGAAAACTTTACATAATAATAAATGAAACCTTTGAATATTTGGTGTGAATTTAGTTCCCAGCATTTTTAAGATTAACGTGTAAAAAAGCCCCAATGAATTACTTAACTCCATTTATTTTTTACATTTTATCTTTTGGAAACGAGAAAACAGAAAATATACCTAATACCGCTTTTATCTCTTACCTATACGTGCAACTTCTAACTTAAAATATCAACTCTTAAAGTTAAAGAAATAATACCTACAGTCTACATCAATAAGACAGTCTTTCAGGTAATCATTATTATTTTTTTCTAAATTAATTAAAACATACAGCGATAGATGTAATGTTTATGGCATACACGGTTCCAAAGTTTCAACATGTTCAAACTGCAAGCAAAATAGTTCTCATCATACAAAAAACTATTCCAAACGATTTAGTAACTCTCAAAAAAAAGTTTGAGCATAAACAGTCTCAATATTATCTCTTAGCTATGCAGAATAATTAAAATAAACGACAGAAACACGGGGCTTCTCCAATTACTATAACCAGGCCTGAGTATTCACCTAGGCTTCGCCAAGATTAACGCAGTCCAATGCCTTTTTTAAGTCGCAAAAGCTTCCACTACTTATCCATTTTCATTAATTTTTATATAAAGTGATTCGAAGAATGAGAATATTGCATTACTTTCAGATTTAGAAGCCTGAAAGACAAACTGTACGGGGTATAGTATAGATCATCAATTTTTGACAATATTGGTGAAAGAGGAATGAGTCGAACATTTTAAGGACAATTCTTATCGTCACCCTTAAATAGTGGTATAAATATAGCCCGTTTTGAACGTGAAGAAAAAGTGCCAGAAACCAAAGACTTATTCATAACGCCAGAGAAAATATTTAATACACTATCAGGAGGTCTAAAAAAATATGTTGGCTGCCATTCCATCGCAAGCATGCGTCTGCTTAATCTAATGAAAAATTTCTTGTCCATCCTTCCATGTTGACAATAACATCCTGAAGAAGTGCATTTGCCTTGACATACGATTGTACTTTAAAAGTGTCATAATAAGAATTTTTAATGAGGTCACCAAAGCGTGATCGAACTGATCGTAGAGCAAGAGTGCTCTCCCACTATTCTTTGCACTTTCCAATCAAATACTCTCATTTTTGCTAATTGTTTAATTTCTTGCCTTCCTCCTTTGGTTGGCCAATAGTTTTCTTAAAATAATTTTCAGCTCCTTAAAGTCAAGTGTTTTTCTTTTAAGGCGGCTAATGTGAATGTCTTTCTTCATATTTTGGGCACTTGCATATTAATTTCATGTCTCATATCCTACATCTAATATTTTTTGAAACAAATTCTATTACAAGTATCACAAGATGTTCCAAAAAGCTCATCGTCTCTCGGTCTGCCTTTAAAAACACAGTGTGCTTGACATTCTGAGCATATCAAACTAGGAGGATTTGAAACTGTTTAGATGTAAACGGAGTAATGTCAACTAAATCAGCAACAGTACAAAACGAGCCCAACATCAGCAAGTCTATCAGCATTGTAGACCCAAAAGAGATCTCATTGTTAGTTTAAAATATTTTGAAGAATATTCAGTTAGTCTCTAACATGACCAACAAACATAATCGCTTGTAAGTCACGACTGAATAGAGGATGACCACTCACTGTACTGAAATATTTACTAAAATATTTCATTTCGATCTCTCCCCCATCATCATTATAGATCACGCAGTTTGCAAATTTCCCTCCAGCATGTTGTCACATTTTTAATTCCGGCTCCAAATCGTAATTGCTTTGACATGACGGCATAATCAGGAGCTGTAACCCATAATTTGAGTTGCGTGTGTGACTTAGGAGTTCCGTTACATAAATAAAAAATTTTACATGGAAATTACAGATAATTTTATAGCAATTAAAACGTTAAGACAATCCGGTCCCGTTGATTTCGAATAGAAACTAACAATTAAGGACAAAATGTTTCTTAAGCGGCATATCTGAAATTAAATTTAAATAATATCTAAATATCGGGAACATTATAACCAGGTAATGCTAATAAGCGAACGAGTTGTCATTTAAGCATTTTTAGGAACGAACTGACTAATCACGTTCACCAGACTAGTTGAAATTTAAATGATAGCGTAGAAGAACAATTAATTTGCTGTTGTGTTTTTAAGTTAGAAGTCTTTGTGTCACGAGCAAGAACGAAATACCAGCGATCAACACAATGAATGCGGGGTAAGCATCACCGCAGTAGGCGGAAAAACAATTTGAGTTTGAAGCTTATCGTTGCTTTGGGAGCGGTAGAAAATAACGCTGGACTGGCAGTTAAAGTCATGATGATTATTATTTTTTTTATTTGTTTACGTATCTAATTGTATGGGCTACGTTATTAGAAACCTTTAAATAGTGCAAGTGTTTTCTTGAACTACACAAATATTAGTAGTTTGACAAATCAGAAGTGGAATTACTCACGGCCGATCCTATATTAAAATATGGGTAAGAAAAAGAGAACCAGAAGGCGAAGCAGTGGCGTGTCGTATAGGGGGCCAAAGGGGGCGAATGCCCCCTCCGCCCTTCCGCCTCTAGGTGACCGGGCGCCCCATGCTTCACGAATTGATTTAATTCTCTCAAATCTGTAAAAACCAGACGGATGGCGCTATAATTATTTTTGTATGTATCATATTACATGTTTCAGTTTTTATTTAATGCACTATTTTTTGTAAATAAATAATACATAATTATTTATTTTGTGTAATATAATGTTCCTTGTCCCTTCTCACTCTTCTAGAAAATAATATTGGCAATATTCGTTATAATGTGTACAAAATTATTTAATATTAAATTCGTAATAATTTAATAAAATTCGAAAATCTTACTTCATCAGTCGAAAGAACGGGTCAAAATTACTCAAAAACTATTATAATATTGAGGGTCAAATAAATGTTTTGGAGTGTGGCATCTGGCACCCGCCGAAATTTTTCTCCTCCAGCGCTTCACGCTGCCACGAAAGGCGTAAACACGGGGGGTGGGGTGGGTAAAGGGGGTAATTACAACCCCCCTTCCCAGAACTTGATGTGTAAATTAATTTTGCGTTAAAAAAAATCGGCGGTTTTTTGTCAGGTTTTAAAAATTATTTTTCTGAAAAACCTAAATAATCTAATTATTATTCATTAACGTGGTAATACGGCCGGGCGGATAAAGAATAAAGAATGCATTTTATTTGGGTATTTTGGGTTAGTCAATTAGTTCCGTATTCGGTTGTTAGTTGCGTTTGTCGTTTTTCGGATTTATATAATTAATAAATTATTTATATAATTAATAACAGATGGTCAAGCGATAAAGGGTGCTGTTAATTATTAAAAATAAGTAGATAAATATTAAAATATTTTATATATTCTTATTTAAAAACGAAACAGTGGCGGCTGGTATATATGTGCTGAGGAGCTGCAGCACATAGCAAAATTACAGGAAAATTAAAATAATATTTTAGTACATAAATACTTGCCATTTTCTTTTCAAAATTATTATTTATCTGGACGGAAAGTAAAATATTGCCGCTCCGCTAATATCTTCGAGATAAACATACCCACTGCACCGTCAATCCAGACCCAACGCTGTATAATTCGGATCGGTGTGCGATATGAATTTTAGCACAACGAGCCTTTTGGTAGTCGCGTCTCCGCTGATCCCGCTCGCGTGTTTTCAACGGTGATTTCAATAGCCGGTGGTGCTGCCCAATCTCAAGCACACGGCTAGATTTGTTGCCGCGTTTGATTTTAAACGCGGTTATTTATGTTGAATTTAGTAGCCAGGCCGTTTGCGCTAGTTAACTTAATTTAAGCACTTGTCGCAAGTTGTTTTCCTGATATTATTTATATATAATTTAAAATGTATCTAACCACTTTAAAAGACTATGTTCAGTATCGTTCAGTATGTTCTCTTCTTTCATGTGTCCGGTTTAGAATTTTAAGTATTTGCTTTATTAATAAATAACCAAAATTAGAAAAAAAAAGTTCTAAGTAGAATCAATGTTAGTATTTTTATTTATCTTCGATACATATGTAAATGTGAAAATTATTCCACAAATTTTAAATTACACTTTACAATGCAGCACAAAGCAATAAAATATCACGAGCCGCCACTGAAACGAAATAACTATATACTTATTACAAATTACAATTACATAATGAGAATTTTTAATTATTAAATCCTTTATTTGATTTAATGTAAATAACATTTATCGTCATGTTTATGTTTTTTATTCGTTTCCCTATTCGCCTGATTCTTGAATATTTAATATATTGGTCACCCCACCACCTTTTTGTTTTTTAACGATTTTAATGACTTTTGGGCGAAAATTGGGCGTGGCACCTCGAAATTTTTCCGGCGGCGCCCTTTTCCCCGTTTGCCCCCTTCGCCCTTCGGCCCACGACACGCTACTGAGGCGAAGCCCTTCTAGCTCGTCCTCTAGCAGCCAATCCAGCTCGAC
>MU181918.1:1123055-1247635 GCA_016904865.1 Pissodes strobi
AAATGGTAGTGTCAAATTTTAAATCTGACGTTTCGTGTCCGGGCCCCCACCATCAACTTCATTTTTTTAAATACGGACCTGGATTTTTTATTTCATTTTTTAGAAGCGTTTGATCTCGCAAAACCAACGATGTATCACACTTATCAATATATCGACAAATCTAGATTTTTTCCATAAGAGATAATGTGTTAGACAGAGACGGGGCGATCTTTTCTGACCCTATTTCACGTATGAGATATTTTTGTTACCGCTATTGGACAAGTCTGATACATCGTTGGTTTTGGGAGATAGCGGTAACAAATATTCTCATAAGTGAAATCGGGTCAGAAAAGATCGCCCCGTCTCTGTCTAACATATTATCTCTTATGGAGGAAATCTAGATTTGTTGATATATTGATAAGTGTGATTCATCGTTGGTTTTGGGAGACCAAAGGCTTCTAAAAAATGAAATAAAAAATCCAGGTCCGCATTTAAAAAAATGAAGTTGATGATGGGGGCCCGGACACGAAACGTCAGATTTAAAATTTGACACTGCCATTTTATGAAGGGTAAAAAGTGGCAATGATAATGTTAAATTTATTTTATATTATCTCTTCAAATAAAGTCTGGAAAAAATAAAAATGAAATAGCTGCTTTTCGGTTTTTTACGAATATCTCCGGAACTATTCGGAATTTTACAAATTTCAAAATTGCATCTTGTTGGGCATCAAATTGCGCAACTTTGCCTTAATTTAACCGACTTCGTATCTCTTACGGTTCCCGAGATCCCCATGCATGCACTCGAATTTGTAGCACCCTGTATATATATATATATATATATATATATTATGTATATATTATCAGGTGACATATTTTCTGCTATACGCGAGAGAGTTCTCTGATTGCAAATCATTTTATTTCAAATGCTTTCGGCTCCGCTAAACGCAACAGATGACGAGAAAATGCCTAAAAATAAAGAAGCGATGCCGCGGACCGCATTAGTAACGCCAGAAATGTCAGTCGCGTCACGCCGATTTGCATAAATCTTCCATATTTCACTTCTGGTTGAGTGGCGGATAAAAGCTACAGGGAATATGTGGAATTTGTTGTTTCGCTTTTGATGGATTTTTATCTTTAAAAAATCCTCTTCGAATCAATATTTGAAACTAACGGTGTTTTATAACCCCGATCAAAATAAAGCCAATAAAATGGAAAGTGTTGGCTAATAATCGCCGATATCAGTAAGTAGGTAGGTATACCGTGGCGTACGATATATTTACTGATAGTATACCATTAAATAAAGTGTTTTATTTATTATTTCTCCATTATTACAATATCAAGAAAAAAATAATTTCGAAAAACTATATTTTTTTGCTATCTTTTTATAGATGGTGAATGTTATTTTTGATGGCATTAAAATGAAAACAAGCCGCAGACTTGTAGATGTATCAAAATCCGAGACATTAGTGTAATAAAATGACCGGATGGCGCTAAATTTGTTTTCAGCTAGTATTGTTATATTATTATATAAAATGATATTATTAGAATAAATACCAACCTGCGCAAATTAATATGCCAAAAAATCTGAAACGCTCTCTGAAAAATTTGAGATAATTAATTCGCGAAACATTAGTGCAGTTAATCGGAGCGGCAATGAATTAATTAGATGATAATCAGCTCCAATACCGAAAGCACACTACAAGAAAGTAGGATCTTCGGATGGTAATAGCAACGCGGATTTGTGGATATATCCATCTATACCCTAACGCTGCAGGTTATCTTCCAGTATACCATTTTGATCTAACTGCTGTCATATAGCCAAAAATAATCTTAGTCATTTTCAATGGGTAGGAGTCCCAAAATTCTACAGCCTTATCTCTCTAATTTTAACATAGTCATCGGTTATGTTATAACGCATCACCGTCTAGACATTGTAAAATAATTCGTGCAAATCATTTAACGTGAGATCTAATTTACATTCATTAATATGTGTTGCACAGTAGGTGTAATCGTTTTTGGAAATCCGAAAGCCGCTTTAGTTAATAGAGTACTGTTAAAAAAGTATTGCCTAATTGATTTGGTGGTGTTAAAATATTATTTCGTAGATAACGATAATACCCTGTAATTTTATTCTTTTAAAGAAGTTATTGACCAGTTGGATTAAGAAGCGAGTAATATCTTGTTAAAATGTGTGTATACTTATTATTTGTATTTATATTTTGCGAATATACAGGCTAGTCGATTAATTCTTGTGCTGGGTCTCACGGCAGACCAGTGAGAATTATATCTGGAAAACGCCTGTGTTACCTATAATTCCATAAGTTCGTCAGAGAAAAATAAAATCAGGGAACTAACATTAGGCACTCATTATTTATCAATTTCTCTTATAACAGCAATAGCGTTATTTTACAGTGGCACTTGAAAACTACCATTAAAAATGGTGAAAGTGTATGATGTGTATATAATCACATATCTTAAGCCATATAAACCAGCAAAGAAGTAAGACGAACCTAAATAGGCGAGCATTTACTTATGTTCACCTTAGGAAAATCATTAAAGTTATAAAATCTAAGAAGGTCAAGATCAATTATATAATAATTATTCAAATAAGAGCGTCAAGGAACTCTGCCAGTGCCGATGCTAAATCTGGATGGCAAAGTAGGAGGGGAAGGAGCTGCAATTATATAATAATCATCTGGTCTGGATAAGGAGTTTCCCGAAGGACCCCTCCTTAAGAAGATTCTCGCAAGAGTTATTGAACCAGTCGGCTTGAGGGTTTTGACTTAACCTTTTCGCTCCCAGTGGGTCCCAAAAGCTATTTGAAAAATGCTGGAGGGAATTAATCGTCTTGTAGCCAATGAGTGAAAAGGAAAAAAAAGAGAAGCAAATGTGTTAACTCAACTAAATCGCACTTTTGGTCAAAAATAATAAATGTAAGTAAAATTGCAGGTACCGGATTTATAAGTGCCAAAATATATATTAAACTGCTCTATGATATTATTCATAATATCATGTGGATGTAATAATATGTTAACAACTTAAACAAGTAATAATTATATTTGTACCATAATTAAATATGCAAGAAGCATTAAATAAATCTTTTTAACGGGCACTAACCTATTATTGTCATGCACCAGTAGGAAAAATAATTTTGTTTTGGTACTTTATGGCATTACAAAGATATGCAGAGCTCGCTTAAGAAATTATCATTACAAAATTAACAAAATTTAGATGAATAATGCCAACGTTCAACACTAGACGCCACAGTTCTTTTACATCAATGATAGAACAATATGGAATCAATATATTAAGCAAGGACAAAAAATAGTCCAAAAGCCAACGCGGTTCCACAAATTGGCTTAATTCCTACTGTAACTTACATGCACATAAAGCTTGATAAATCAGGGAACATTTCACTTCAAGGTTAATAACACGTTTGCTAGGACATTTGATTTCAAGTTTGAAAATTACGAGAAAATTTATTTTTTATGATGTTTTCGTCTTTTTTAAGGACGAAAAAACCTATTAATGTTTTTTTTTTGCTGGTGACACAAGTAGGTCTTTTTTTCTTATTTTAGATTGGTTGTACAGGATTTTGGATCAGTGATTTTAACTTTAAATTTGTGTTGTTAATGTTGTAAAACTCAGACATGCTGGCATAGCGTCTCATCTATTTTAGTATTTAGGAGCCGACAATATGTAAACTCAATTAGACGTTGCCGAATAATTAACACATTCCAGACTAATCCTGCGTAAATAGTTAATCGATGCCAGACCAATCTGAAATTAGGCTAGAAAAAGGTGGGTAATGCGATTCAGATCTTTAACAAAACTAGAATTAAATGAAGACTAAAGGCTGTGTGCATGTACGGAACATAATAAATGAAGCGCTGTATTCCATTAAAAATTTCTAATACAAAAGGACCTCCTAAAGTAGCGTAACAGAGCACTTTCAGCCTAAGTCATCCATTATCAGTGTTACTTGTCAATGGACAAAAGAAAATATCCATGAAGATAAACAAACAACACAAATCGACAAGGGTCACATCAAAGTGTCCACATAATTTAATTTAAAACAAAAACGAAGTGTGAACCTACTTTTTCTTTTGCATACCTAGTGAGATTTTATTACTTCATAGATTACATCTATGAGCCTTTTAAATCTCTGTAGTCATTTTGCATACTTGTTGAATTGGTAATAAAAACACAGATTATAAATACTTCTTAATGCTGTTTTAAACATGTTAGTATTTGCTGTAACGCCATAGTGTTAACAGTATTATAAGAATATTAATAAAATGGCGATATACACTCCAACCAAAAGATGTTGTAATAAATTCTCCACTATCAGTGAGTGAAAAAGATATTATCTTAAATATGCACGATTAATGCATAAAACACGACTACCCTGTTGAACGATGTTCCTGAGTGACTGGAATTGGGAAGTTCACCGTTTTCAAATTTTTGCGGGAGAGCAGGTAGCAGGCCAAGTGGAACCTCCCAAGAAAATTACAGGAAGGCTAGCAAAAGTTCCTGATGAAGACACCAAATGTGTAATTCGAAGAAAAGTTCATACTTTTTATTTTAAAAAGGAAATACCCATCCACACCCACATATATAAAATTTTGATGGAGCTTGGTCAAGATGACAGGATTCCTTTGATAAGTAGAACATTCTTATGGACAACTTTAAAAATATAGATTTTTCCTGGGAAAAGCACTTTTACTGGAAAGCGATGAAAAAGTTTTCGGACGACGAAAATACTTGAGAAGTATAAAACAGTATCGCATGGAGCAAGAAAAATTAACTTGATAATACGTAGATCAATGATATATAGTACAAAAAAATTGGCAAGCTAAAAATGTAACCAGTTCCCGCCAAGGGGGTATTAAATTACCTTCGGGAATAGGGAAGAGACTAATAATTGCAAAGAAGGTTTACCATGAGAACATGAATTCGGATGTTTTCGAAGACTATTTTGGTGAGATGATAAAATTTGTTCCTGCTAATTCGGTGGTGGATATGGTTAACACAAGCTATCATTCACGGTGCATAGTGAAGGCACCAACTTCATTTTGGAGAAAACAAGAAATTATCTGCCTGCTAACTAACAAAGGTATTGAGCTTGAACCCAATTTGATAAAGAAAGAACTACTAGCCATAGAAAATTTACACAAAAATCGTTTTATGAAATATGCCGTTGAAAATATAGCAGAAAAATATATTGTAACTGTGCTGCGCTTACCGCCATATCACTGCGAACTAAATCATATAGAACTTATATGGGCGTAAGTGAAAGGATGTGTAGCAAGACAAAATACGATGCTTAAAATAAAGGATGTTAAACTACTGTTTGGTCAAGCCATTAAGGAAGTGACACCAGCAGAGAACTGGCGAAAAGCATTCCAGCATGTGACTAAACAGGAGAAAGAAATCTGGGATCTCGACAACCTGACCGATCAGACGGTCGATTCTTTAATTATTATAATGTCAAGAGGTGATGACAGTTCTTCAGATGACGAATAATATAACCTATTACAATTTAATTGTTGTATAATAATAATTACTTTATCTATGTATATTATATACATGTAGAGTAACATTTTTCTTTTAGAACAATCAGAACTGTACTCCTTGCTTATTTATAAATCTCTAACACAACCTTCTTTATGTATTTATTTCTTTGAAATTAAATCATCCTCTCTAAGCATAAATATACCCAAGCCGGCAGCTGTTGTTTATAATTCTTTGATAAAAATTAGGCGAACCGCAGCAACATTCGTTTCAACGATATAGGAGTACATTGTCATAAATGAGGGAAGGGTAGTGAGTGAGAGTTAGTCATAAACTAGCATCGTAAAAGGTAGGCGACCTTTTATATTTTTTTTGGGCAAGACGTGCCCTAGAAGACGATATACGGTAGAAAGACGTTCTGCTGTATAATATAGTTAAAGTCGGGGTGTTTAGTTTGTGCCAAGACGGATTATCTACTCTTTGTTCTAAGACCGAGACGCGGTCATACGACGTATATTTGTGACAGTGTATTTGGATTAAGTATCGCTTGATCGCAAGTAAGGTTTGCAACCAGTTGTTACTGCTGTATGTTTATTCTACAATATATCCCAGGATTATCAAACATGGTTAAATACTAAACTATTAAATGCCTTTCAAATTATCCGAGTGCCTCATTGACAACCTCTAGACAACGAAAAGACAATCCTCCATACATATCATATATAATTTTTATTTTGTTAAAATAAATTTCGTTAAATTTAAATTCTTTCCAGAAGTAGGTGTCCAACCTGCACGCCTTTGGCGTACCATTGTTTATGAATGGATAACAATAGGTAAAATGCATAAAATGAGTCAAAATCCGGTGGTACTATCTGCACTTGATGAAAAAAGAATTTTTCAATGAAACCAGTGACAAACTATGGATGTGGCATAAGTTATACATTTCTGAAACACACTTATAGACTTATACATTTAATTGCCCGAAGCCTCATTGAAAACGGTTTGAAACTGGAAAATGGACCAGGATCGGAAAATATGGACATTTTTTATGATTAAAATAGTTTCTGGTAGATTTTATGGAGATTTCGAGGTAAGTTTTACTTTTAGCATATCGATGCGTTTGGTTTTTGTAGTAAGTAAGTAGATTTACTGATTGATTAATTGTGATATGGGCAGCGGATATCAAAATTCCTTATAAAATATCTCCTAACTGTATAAATTTGAAGACATCTGCACTGTTGGTTATTTTGTTCAAAGCACACATATTGTGAAGTTCCTAAGGCCGTTGCTGATATTACAGATTAGGGAAAAAATGGATATTTCCAGAAGTAGTTTCAATTCATTCACAATTTTTAAATACATTTTTAATTTATTTAATGGGTTTTAGGGAATCTATAGGCAGTAATATTATATCAAAGTCAAAGTAGAAGCTAACATTTAAGTTCGCTCCAACTAATTTTATTTAAAGTTCCAAAAGCTCTCTTTAACATCTTTTTCGTAAACTTCTAAGATGCCTTTCACAATTTTACTGCTAATTAAGAGGCGCTTTTTCAAACACATCTATAGGGGCAAAGCGTACAAAATGACATAGGTCCCTTATATCAATATATCGGTAACTTTATCAAAAAGTAATTATCATTGAAGCATTTGTTGGTATTAACGTTATTGGTATATGAATATATCGGATCATAGTAGGGTAATATGACAAAGAGATGTTTTAAAGACCAAAAGAAAATATGGCAACAGCCAGAAGACGAATATGAATGACGCATATGATGTGCAAGGAGCATGCAGTGGGTACTTTATTAATTAGTAATTTTTCCGGCGCAAAGGTTGTGTTCTGCAGTTTTCAAATAGGCCGTAACTTTCAAATAAAACAAAAAGGCAAGTTGATGGATACAAACATTAATTGTTATAATGTTTCTTTTATAATTGTGTATTTTAGTATTCGGAATAAAATAAAGGTTTTTTTTTTTTAATAAAAATAAAGGTGCATCTGGTTTCAAAGGGGTAAGTAAAATATCATAGGTAGCTGTTAGGCGAACTAAATGCCATTTTCTCTACCTAGTAAAGCCGGCTGAAAGCAATAGCAGCTGTTACCAATAGCCAAATGGGATCGCTAAAAGCCCAGCAACTTTAAGAGGACTGGCTTTAAAGAAAGTACTACAAACCATAAAAGAGGCTTGGCACACGTAAACCCTCTTCCCCAGTTAGCTGAGCATCTTAAATTATTAGTCAAGATTTTCGCATTGACAAGAAAAGAGGTTTCAGAATAATTATGACACTAATTATTAGTCTATCATTTAGCTATGAAGAATACTTCTTTAACAATGAGAAGTAAGCAGCAGAAAAGAATTGGTTGAATTTAGAGTTTAAAAAGAGAAATGCAGACATATATATTTAGGCAAACCTAAGGTATGATCCGCAGCGTCTGCAGAAGCCTTTAATAAACCACAAGTTGCACAATTTTTTTTTGATTCAAGAAAATATTATTGGAAAGAAAAATATGCAATGCAGACAAATCAGCACTTTTTACTGTGCAACACCCTCATAAGTTATTTGCCACCGTCGGACATATTAAATTCAGACTTTTTACTAGTGCAATTACCAGAACCGAAAGAGGACCCCACGTGACTGTAGTTTGCTGTATGGGTAGCAACGGCACGTATGGTGCGTCAGTATTAATATTTCCTTGGAAAAGCATGACGAAGGCACTCTTTGATCACGCTGCACCTATAACCCTAAGTATTGTTCAAGAATCTAGATGAATGAGAAAGCCAGTCTTCTTGCAGTTGTTACAACACTTTCAGAAATACGTTAAGGCTGAAAATGTTCTTTCAATTGTGGATAGGCATTCAAGTCACAAGTACTCGGGTTCCTTATTCATGCAAAAAACGTGACCCTGATCTTCTCTATCTATCTCCCTATTGCACGCATCGAATGTAGCCACTGGATGTATGTACCTTTTGGGCCTTTAAAAAAAAATATGATCAAGAGTTAACTAAGTGGCTTGAAACGCATTCAGGAAGTGTGATAAATTTCAAGTGGGCATATTGTCCAATGAGGCAGGGACTGTTCAAAATGCAATTATTATATTTGGACACCCATCGTCAGGGTTTATGGTAACTGACAGAAAAATTGTAAGGATTTACCCGCATTATCTTTTAGACCTAGAAAACTAAAGCACATTGCAAAATCGAAATATAAGTGCAATTTTCCTTTTTAAAGTAAAGCCCATCATATTGCGAACCACTAAAAACATTTAAACTACAACTTAATTATCTCTCTATCCTAAGTTCGAACTTGAACTTGCAATATATTATGTAAACATTCAAGAAAAATTAAACGCGAGCAAACAGCGCAAGTAATTATGAACCTTAAAGTTGCAATTATTAGCAAATTTTATTATATCAAGTCCGACAGGTTTTTGTCTCTCACCTATTCTGCTCTAATCATTTATGCAGTCCACAGGGACGTGGCTCTGATTGTTCTGCCCATATCCTAAACCCCAAACCCAACTCAAGAGATGCAGTTCACAGGCGCGTAGTTCGTGGGGATACACGTCTAAAATACTAAAGTCGAATCTAAAATAGATCTGTCAACATTCTAAGTCGTCATTTTTTAAATTAAATAGTTACAGTGCCTTAAGGTGCTGAGAGAAATTAAGATAAACACAACACCGCTCTTAAAGAACTTTATTATAATACAGAGACCACGACCTATAAACAATTTATACCATGCCTCAACCGAAAGGACATGCGTGTTTTAATAATCGGGTATAGTGTAAATTCATTAAGCCTTTGACCAATAGACATTGTTATTGTTGTGCCTTCTTTATTATCTCTTCTCACCTGACGTAGATAACCCTGCACGCCATCTAAGGCTTGGCGTCACGGATTACTGGTTGTGACAATATTTAGTTCTAAATAAATTCTCTTCCTGATTTCAAAAAATTATAGTTTGTTGATGTTTGCTTTAGCCGATTTTGAAATATTTCAATTATAAATGTCATTGAATTGATGTAGATTGCACAATCTACTATAAAAGTAAACATTAATTTTTTTATTAAAAGTTTTTGTTTTTCCTTTTGCTCTGATGCCTGGTGTGAGAGATACCTTTACCTAAACGTTCCAAAAATAAAAAAAAAACAGTCTGTCAAAGTTGTGTCCAAATTCAGCTAATGGACAACACACGTGTTTCTGCAATATATTAGGAAATCGAAATTCGAAATACTCTGCAGCATTTCCTATACCGTCCTTGAATTTTGGCTGGGTTATTAATAACACGATCGACCAAGAGCTTCGCTTGAATCTTCGGAACTTTGATCTTAGTATTCTCGATCTACTGTGGTGCTTATGGCGTCTTTTCCTGGATAATTCGGTAAATGGTACTCTTGCTAAGTGGATAGCCACAGTGAAAATATCCTAACAGACTATCTGCTCTTTGTCGGATACTTAAATTTCGAAAATAATATAATTTTAGAATATTCTCCTTTTTTCTTTTTCGGTTAGCTGCGAGTTACCTCATTTTCTGTAAAATAACGTTTTGAGAACCAGCGCAAGTGAGTGTTGTATCATTTTTCAAAAAATTTTAAAAAATAGAATGAATAAATCATCGAAAAAAAATGTTTTTTGAACAATTAGCCTTCAAAATTTGGTAAAATTATGTAATATAAATATACATTTTAAGGAAAGAATTTAGAAAAAAATCAATTCAAAATTCCGGGCATATTATGTTTCTGAAGTGAACAATAAAACCTAATAAAAAGACATGTAGTTTTATTGTTGTTGAAATTCTGTGCAGCTTCAGATATTGGTACCAAATTAGATGTAACAAGTCTAAATGTATGGCGGGTAAACCTCACTATAAATTCAAAACCTTCAACAATCTCAAGTTCATTGGAGTCTAATCTAAAATGTGTGCAGTTCATAATCTGAAATCTATGATATTGCTCCCATGGCAAACCTCTACCAAGAGACTCAATCGACAAGCTGCTTAAAACCTAGGCCAGCAAGATTTAAAATTAGCAATATATCACCGAACATTAACAATAGACTAGAAGGTTCACTTTAAGCCTCCCCCCAGCATTTCCCTTCTTGCCCCGTCGTGGAACCTAATGAAATGCTGGTCTAGTCTATTCCCCTTTAACAAATTTTGCAAAAATTTGATTGTTTTGATGAATTCACAATCGTTTCAATATATTACATTATCGAGTAGATTCTGTTGTATTTTCTAATTATTTTTTTAATAGCCTCAAAATTACGATTGTTTGGTAAAAAAGAATGGGTTTTGTATGGAAAATGGTAATTTATTGGTTTGAATCTATTCGTCTGTACCAATGCCATCAGAAACCATATTATTTTATGGTTACGATTCTGACCACCGCAGTTGTCAGGACAAATATTTAGGTGCTTAGTACTAGATGGACTTTCTTGCTCTATGAAGTCCAAGACAAATAACGCGACTTCGCTGGGTCTTTTTTGTAATACTTTCATGGTAATGTTGGTTTCTAACTAAACTATTCCAAACACGTTAGCATTCAACTGTCTTAAGTAAAAAGTTCTTGTTCTGATATCAGAGGCAACTGGAGATATAATTATTATGCATATAATCAAATATGATTACGACAGTATCATTATTAGTAAAATTTTTGGATAAAAGCTTTAGTTTATTGTAAAACTTCTGAGCCCTTCGTTTATGTCCCATCAATTGTGCGACAGCTTTTTGTTTCGCGGTTGCGAATGACTTTTAACTTTAATATTTAATTCTCGACATTTGCAACAGGTGGTCGTCCAGATCCAAGTAAAAACATATCCTTAAAATTGTTTAAGTAAAACTGGTACTTAATTGTCGTGTAAGGGATTTTTTTAAACGATGTTCGTACATAATTTTTACGTTAAGCTTTTTATCCAAATATTTTTTTCTGTGCTAGTATAATGCGAAATTTTTGTGGGAAAACTGTAAATAAATCTTCTATTTGGACAGCTATATTACTGAAACGCCCCTGCTCCAAGGCACATCGTTGTACCTAAAGGCAAAGGTCTAAAAAATCTATTCGTTTTAGCTAGAGACTGGTTCTATTCCACTCGCTAAAGCTTGAGACTGGTTTCTCCTTCAAATTTTCACATGATTTTAAAATCACTTATCCAATTCCACTCGCCAAAGTTCAAGACTGGTTTCCCATTCAAATTTCCACATATTCTGTCCACACACCTTGTATAGTTTTTCAATTATACAAGAAATTGAGCATCTCACTACATTTCCTGGGCCAAATGAAATTAAGAGCAAATCCTAAAACCTCGGCCATAGGGTCAACTCGCAGGGGAGTCGAGACGACTTCCCTACAAATAGGTAAATTTGATTTCAGTACGATCTAATAGCTAGACATCATTCTAAGGGACGGTCGAACTTTTAAACCTCGTACCTTAGTGTGATCAGATTCTCGTAAATTGCGCGATTTTGATTAGGTTCCGGAAGGGGAGATGATTGTGACCAAATATGTCCAAGTAAACCTTAAACTTCTTATCTCCGAATAACAACCGAATAGTAAGTTGGGCTAATAGTGGTAACATCCTTAAAGAACAAAGAAAAGGGTACAATAGTCCTACGAGACACGAAAAGAGCCTTGGGGACACCACAAGAGCTTACGGGACAAGAAAAACTCCTTCGGGACAACCCTCCAGAAGAACCTTGTGACGTAATCTCTATAGGGGTATCTTAAAATTTACATTTACATATTATATACGTCTTGGTCAGATCTTATCCGCTACGCTCTCAACTTGGTACGAATTTTCTTTTGTATGTGAATGTATATTAAGTGGTAGGTATGCATATGTTTTCCGTCTGAGTATTGTGAATGTATCGAGTGTAGAGCACAGTGTAAGGGCACAATACTTCGGATGTGTTATTTTTTATTAAACGGTCACAGTTTACTTCTTGGTTGGAGGGCCGGATTGAAATGTCTTTACTTAATTGTTATAAATAATTTTTCCCTTCTTATGTAAATTTTTCCTTTAACGGATTTAATTTTATATTAATTTTTATTATATTATGTTAAGGGTTATTTTATGTAAATAATACTGCGTTTTGCTTGAACTGTGCAAGTATAGAAAAAGTTTTAATCTTGGTTTTATTGTCAGTATTGACTGGTCACTTAATAAATTGTAATCATTCAAGATAATCACTTCACAAACATCTACTTTAGAACTTACTACGAAACAATGTCAATTTAACAGGGTCTTATCGACAGTGGCGATAAATCATTCACCATTGTTACGATCACGTCCAAAGGGTTTTGCCTTAAGTATAACGAATATGCCTTGGGGCAGGGGCGTTTCATTTCTTGGAATGACCTTTGCAGAAATGCTCTTGCCTCTTTTGTCAACAGGTTGTCAACAAAAAGTTCTTTCCAGTGTTGTTGCGTCAATGTTGATAAAACTTTTCATACAAATAGTAGAGCGTCCAGAAGAAGACGTTAAAAAGTATTTAAAAGAGTATGTTTTTGGTTTAGGTCACTCAAATTTCTCGGCCTTTTCACTTTTTAAATTTGTCAAGAATTTCCTGCCGGTCCTCCTGGGGACATCCCTTATAGCATTTTCATTTACATCTATAACCATCACAGTACTTAAAAACTAACCTCAAAAGTTCAATAACTTACCCGTAAGTTCGTCCTTGCTCTTTAGCTTCAACTAAAGCACCTTTGTAATTAATATTATTATTCCTCTATTAATCTCGCATTTTTGGAATCTCGCATTTATATAGCTTCCTTTTCCTTTTCTGTCAGCCAAAAGATATTTAGAATCAGTAAAGTTTTACCAGACAAGTGATGTTTCTATATGTATCGATGTGTTTACCCTTAAAAAGTATGTTAATGCAATAAACTCAAAATGACCGAAATATTGGCATGTGCTGTTTCTCAAATGACCGATTCAATTTTATTGTGATAGAGTCAAGCTAGTAATAATCCGACGATGAAACTATCAAGTATCTAGAAATTTATTTTTTACTAGTTAATTAAATGTGTCTTTAGTTTTCACTAGAACAATTTATTCATTGTCTTCTCCAATACTACTGCACTCCCATTATATCATTCATTTCATCATAATCAAATATAAATCAGCTAAATAAAATATCAACAAACGTTATAGAATTGTTGGGTGTGTAATCTGTATTTTATCTAACATTTCCATTTAGTGTTATTATTTATAGACCGGGGGATAGTGACAGATTTTGGGACACGATTTTACTCAGTATGCCTTTCAGAGGACAATATTATCCTTATATCTTCATGATAATAATGCATGAATCAAAGAGTCGTCTTGGGTTCTTCATATTAAAAAATGATTCATCATTTGTTCGAAAACCATGTGTTTTGGTACGATTTTAATCAGGCTGCCATGTGTTCTGAAATGAAATTCAAAATTAAAATTCCTCGTAAAATCATTGGCATACCGTTAAGGTGGGCCCGAAGGGCTGATATGGCCACGTGAACTTGTATTTGAATAAGGAAATTTTCCGTGTTTTTAAACAGGCTGCCACTGATAAGTATACATGTTCTTGTTACAAAACTGCTTAAAAAAAGATGGCATACCGATTGCGTATGCCCAAGTACTGTTTACATTGCAACAATTTTGTACAGCTATGGAATAACATTCTGTGATTTTAGTCAGTATGCCATTCTATTTTCATACAGTTAATGGTAACGTATGATGTATATGATATGGGCATATCGTTTGAGAGGGTAGAAATTATAGGCATACGCAAAAAACATTGCAAAATAGAAAAAACAAATTCCGTGTTTTTAAGCAGTATGCCGTTTTGTTTTTATTATAATCATGGTATATGTAGATGGAATAACAAATGGCATACCGATCGATAAGGCCCAAGCTTGTTGAAAATATTTTAAAAAAGATGCAAATATAGAAAAAACCAGTGTAAGAAAAACGTAACATTTTTATGTTTTTAAGCGGTATGGCTTTCTGCTATTATTATAATCATGGTATATGTAGGTGGAATAACAAAAAGCGCACCGATTGATGAGATCTAAAGTGTATAAAAATAGAGAATAAAAAAAAGAATTTATGAAAATATAGTTTATTGGGAATTGATCATATAACATAATTATTGAGTAAATGTTTTTCCATCACTCCACAATATCTATTTCGAAGTTTGGTTCTACGTCGCTAACATTCTCCTCTTCTTGTGTGACTTCGATGTCGATTTTATCGTCTTTCTCATCAATGAAGCCGTCATCATCATAGTCTTCATCATCATCATCATCATCATCATCATAGGTATTTCACATATTAATGAGAACCTTAAATAATATGTGTAAATGACAAGTGACGGTTGTCATTTCTTTTTGTATTACCTTCTGTAGCGTTCGGTTCAATGAAGACTTCATGAACGAATTGCGGAACCTCGTTGCCTTCAAACCAATGGAGGGTGTACGTATTATTCGGCTTTATCATCCAGCCAAATTCCGTCGGATTAAGATACAGAGGGGCAATATTTAATCATATTGAATGAATATAAAGCAAAAAGAGCTTAACAAAAAAAGGTCGTGTGTAGCACAGTACACGTGTTAGAAGTGAATACCTCTTTACCGAATTGAGCTTAATAACATTAAGCTATGAATCCAAATACACTGCGAATATATAATAGAAAATCTGTTATAGTGTAAAATGCGTGAGAATCTTCTAGAAGTCCGATTCAATCGCGACTCGAACAGTCAAAATTATCGATTCCATAAGAGAGAAAGAGTCATATACTTACTTTATCTCTTGAGACGAAAATTCCAAATCGTGTCGTTACAAGGGCTTGAAACATCACTCTCATGCGGCCAAAGAAGTATTCAAAAAGAATCGAATTTATCTCGGCTCTAGAATGGCAATGCATTCTACTATCTTTAATTTAAGAAAATTTTGCAAAAAACGGGTTTAAAATTTAAGATGGCTATTACGCCCCTGGCGGTCATTTTGAAAATTTAAAAATAATTTCCAACATTTTCTCTTGGCCGCTTTAGTCCTTTAGTCATACATTTTGTTACCGTAAGTCTTTACGACAATTACTTTTCGAGATATAGCCGAATGCCATTCTTAGTTTGGGTTAGTAGCTACCCGGTACTAAAAGAAAGGTAAATCGTGTTGTATGTAGCCTACTGCCTCCTACTTGACGAGCTCTGATAGTGCATCATGCCATGTTCTTGCGGTGCGGGCGACCCTGTTCGATTCCCGTCAGTAACAAACCTTTTTTTTACATTTTTTAATATGATAAACCCTCATAACTTGTATGTCGCTTTTATTTTAACAAAGTAAATTACTAACTTTAGTTATAAACCAAGAGGCATACTGATTAAAAACACGGTTTTTTTTCCTATTTTTTTACAATTTTTTATATGGAAAACTCGCTCAACTCGTATGCCGTTTCTTATTTCACCTAGATATACCATGATTATAATAAAAACAAAAAGGCATACTGCTTAAAAACGCGGATTTTTTTCCCTATATTTGCAACTTCATTTTCATTTTTTAATATGACGAACCCGCACAACTCGTATGCCATATTACATATCAACATTTTAGGATACAAACTTAATGTCACAGCAAATTTTGTATTGACTAAAATCACAGAATGTTATTTCATAACTGTACAAAATTTTTGCAATGTAAACTGTACTTGGACATACGCAATCAGTATGCCATCTTTCGTTAAGCAGTTTTATAACAAGAAC
Source organism: Pissodes strobi (assembly GCA_016904865.1). NCBI lineage: Eukaryota > Metazoa > Arthropoda > Insecta > Coleoptera > Curculionidae > Pissodes > Pissodes strobi. Next base: position 1,139,281 of record MU181918.1, read on the forward strand.
TTGTATACTTGTCAGTGGCAGCCTGTTTAAAAACGCCGAAAATTTCCTTTTTCAAATACAAGTTCACGTGGCCATACCAGCCCTTCGGCCCCACCTTAACGGTATGCCAATGGTTTTCCGAGGAATTTTTATTTTGAATTTCATTACAAAGCACATGGCAGCCTGATTAAAATCGTACTAAAACACATAGTTTTCGAACAAATGACGAATCATTTTTTAATATGAAGAACCCAGGACGACTCTTTGATTCATGCTTTATTATCATGAAGATATACGGATCATATTGTCATCTGAAAGGCATACTGAGTAAAATCGTATCCCAAAATCTGTCACTATCCCCCGGTCTATTACAGAGGCGATAGCTTTATTCATATTTACGAAATTTATATCTGAATAGTTGAAACCCATTAAAGGTTGGGTCGGTCTTCACAATTAAAAACCAAAATACCATAAATACCAAATCAACTCAACTATAGGAAGATATACCGATTCGCTGCAACGTGTGTTCTGCCCCAACGAATATCCAGGCAAATGCGTTGACCTTTCCGCAAGAATTCTGTGCACCTACTTTCTAAAATTGCAAAATCTAATGAACTTAAAGGTCTTCTGGTGTGCATTTGCATTAGATTTATTTTAATTAGAATCAAGGTCTAACGTAATTTAGAATGCAATTATCTGTGTCAATTGTGTTCTTAAGAGTGCACTTCGCATTCAACAGACTCAGCAATGTAGAAAATAAAAAAATATTGATATAAATACACGAGAAAATAAAATATATATGCATACAGGTAGAAAATTATAATCTAGAATATTAAGAGTAGGATATTTTACGTGAAAATCAGAAAAGAGGATGATAAAAAGGGGAATGTCTCACACATTTCTTAACTTTTATGCAGAAAATATTCATACTTTCCAACCGATACATTATTCTACTCACCTGACGTAATTTGGGAATAATAATTGCTCCAAATCTTTAAAAAGAATTTACTATCAAATTATTTTTCCGGATCAGCGGGCACTATCAAGACAGATTGCTTCTAAATGATGAACGCAACAAAATCTAATATATGTGTGATTAGACGTACGACCCAGAGTAATCTTAAATTTAATTCTAATAATGAGGAACCGGAGAACTTACGAATGGATTAGATAAACCAGAAAATTCAGATATGTGGTGGAAAAAGCAATAAAATTCAAATAACCCTGTGTATCTTTTCGTTCCCCCCTATTAATTAGAGATAACTTCTTAAATGGTACAAGAGTAGATTCTAAATGGATGATATTCAAGCTTTTAAGTGTTTAGTCAATTATTCTGACATCATTTGTTTGGCATGTGTTGCTATGAACGTACTTTTAGTGCCATACGGCTTCCGCATACCGAGATCGACAGGAGATTTTGGCCTATGTTACTCATATTTCGAATGCATTTGACAGAGTTTGGTATGACGGATTGCTCAACAAACTGCCGCCCGTCGGACTGCCAGCATCTCTCTGCAGCTGGCTTACCAGTTTCCTTAAGAACCGATCTCTGCACGTTGCAGTTGATGGAAAAAAGGTAACCAAATCTCATCTATACTAATGACCTACTGACCAAAACCAATAATTCTGGTTACAGTTTTGCAAATGACAGTACCCTTGTCTCCCAATTTAGATCAGAAAAATCTTTACCAGCCACTGAGACTTATCGCGGCAGACAGGAGCAGATTACTGCAATTAATCAAGATCTGGAGAAAGTTCGAACCTGGAGTGACAGAACTTTGGTCCAGTTCAATGCAACAAAAACCCAAGCAGCCACGTTTACCAAGAAAGCCAATGATGCAAGATCGACCATTTCTTCGTCCTCGTCAATCGGAATACTGGGTGTCTCAGTCAACAGAAATATGTCCTGGCATGACAGCGTCGCTAACATTGCAAAATCAGCCTCGCAGAAGCTTGGTGCGTTATTTTGCAACAAAAAACTGTATACACCGCAGCAGCTGCTCTTGCTCCACAAAGCGCAAATAGGGCCGTGCTTAGAATATTGCTCACAGATCTGGGGTGTTTACAAGAACACATCAGTTTGGAACGCTACTTGACAGATGTGGTATATTTTTTGAGAGAATTGATAGTGCCCCTCAGGTCTAACTACCACCTGATTGCGTCGTTGCAGTATTAGGCAAATTAAGTAGAATGTGCATTTTCTAATATTATCGGTCATATCATCTGTCGATGAACTAGTGTGGTGACCTCTTTTTTTTTAAAGGTATGTTGGACACGAGTGGTTCTATTTAAGATGGCTAAAGTTATTTTTCATTTACATGAAGTCTTTCTGTGGGATAGAATTCCCTGAGATAGCATTTCCTCCTTTCGATTCTGACCCAGCTAATTCCGCCGTCAGTTAGCCGTACAGCGGCCTTTTTGTCAGGGTGACATAACCACATGGTGGAGACGTACTTCACAGGAGACGCCAGTTTTTACAGCTCTACCAGATACAAGTAAAATCGATTTTAATTTATTTAAGGGCCTTAATTGTGGACATAGTCGTAATATATAATTTTAACTAATGAATTCATAATCAAACGACTGTAGGTCGATGGCTTAATTACCGTATATAGCTTATCGTTATATATCAATTTAGCTAACGAATGTATAAATAAACGACTGGTCAATTGCCTTAATTACCGTATATAGCTTATCGGTATATATAATTTTAATTACTAAATGTATAATTAAACGACTGCAGGTCATTTGCTTTAATTACAATATATTGCTTATCGTTATATATCATTTTAATTAATAAGTGTATAATAAAACGACTGTAGGTTCTTATCGCATAAAGCTTATCGTTTTATATCATTTTATTTAAAGAATTAATAATTGAACGACTGAAAGTCGTTTGCCTTAATTACCTCGTATAGCTTATCGTTATACATCATTTCAATTGATGAATTTATAGTCAAATAACCGTATAGGTCGTTTGATGTCTATCATTTATATTCTCGTTAATTCTCGTTTCATTTATTGATCTCGCTATCTTGCTTATCTCTAAAAAAGCTGTAAGTAATCTAATTGTGTACATTATATATATTTTTCTGCATCTTTTCATAGTTCCTACGGAGATAGTTAATTTAATCTTTATTTTATCTGATATTAACAACAGTTATCCAATTCATTTGGCTAGTGTCAGAATAGCTAATTGAGTAATTTTTTTACTATATCGCAATTATTTTTTCGAAGCGAGAAACGAATGCAAATGTGTGATCGACGAAACTAAGGACAAACACAATCAAAGGATCAGGAATAAACTTTTGCAATGCCCCAGTGGGCTCCAGGAATAGTGGCTCCAGGAACTTCTAATCGGTAACAAAGGCAGTAAGTAATAACTTTACAAAAACGTCCCTCCCACCTTTGACAGATGAACGTGGCATCACGGCGACTACAGCCAAGGAAAAAGCAAACATGCTCGGCAAAATGTTTTCATCGCACTCTACCTTAGAAGTCCCCCAAGACAAGGCTCTCCCCCCATATCGAACTTCAACACTACTATGGCAGAAGTCAAGTTTCATAACCGTGATATTCGTAAAATCCTTAAAGAACTAGATACGCAAAAGGCATCACGACCGGACGGAATACCTGCCATCGTGTTAAAGAACTGCGTCAACGTACTAACACCCGTTTTTCCAGGCTTTTTGCTCTGTATTACGGAACAGAGATTTACCCATCTTCGTGGAAAGTCGCTCGAGTGCAACCTGGTCCAAAAAAGGCAAGAAAACCAACTAACCCAAACTATCGCCCAATTGCCTTGCTTCCAATAATCTCCAAAGTCATGGAACGTGTAGTCAATCAGCAACTAACTACTCAAGTACCTCGAGAACAACAGAATAATCAGCGATAATCAATACGGCTTTCGCAAAGAGAGATCGACAGGAGATATATTGGCGTATGCCACTCACATATGGAGTAGGGCAACTGAGAACTAAGGAGAGTCTCAAGCGATTGCTTCGATATTTCGAAGGTATTCGACAGAGTTTGGCATGACGGACTGCCCAACAAACTGCCGGCCTTCGGACTGCCAGCCTCTATCTGCAGCTAGCTAGCCAGTTTCCTTAAGAACCGATCTCTGCACGTTGCAGTTGATGGACACATCTCAGACACATTCACCATTAACGCGGGCGTACCTCAGGGCGCAATACATTTATCAACTCTGTTCCTCATCTATATTAATGACCTGCTGACCTAAACGATTAATCCTGTTTACAGTTTTGCAGATGACAGTATCCTTGTCTCCCAATTTAGATCAGAATAAACCTTTACCAGCGACTGAGACTTATCACCGCATACAGGAGCAGATTACAGCAATTAATCAAGACCTGGAGAAAGTTCTAACTTGTGCCGACAGAAATTTGGTCCAGTTCAATGCAGCAAAGACCCAAGCAGCAACGTTTACCAAGAGGGCCAATACGGTGGACCCTGATATTATTATGGCAGGATGGACCATTCCTTCATCCTACTCAATCGGACTGCTGGGTGTCTCGGTCAACAGCAATATGTCCTGAAATAATCACGTTGCTAACATCACAAAATCAGCCTCCCAGAAGCTTGGTGCGCTATTTCGCAACAAAAAAACTTTATACAAACTTTATACAATAAATAAGACCGTGCTTATAATATTGCTCACACATCTGGTGTGCCACACCGAGGCACATCCTAAAGCTGCTGGATTCCATTCAAAAGAGAGCTGTGCGTCTTGTCGGCGACCCGGAATCTGAATAGTCTGGAACACCGCAGATATGTGGCCGAGATGTCCCTGTTTTACAGATATTTTCACGGCAGATGCTCCTAGGATTTGGTCCGCTTCATCCCGCCCCTGGCAACGCCAGTCACGACAGACGACAAGAGCGCACCAGTTCGTCGTAGAACTGGAAACACCTACAACATCGCCTTAAAAGAACACCTTTGTCTGGCGCACTGCATCACTGTGGAACTCACTCCCAGGACATCTGTTTCCCTCTAATTACAACCTACAACTATTCAAGAACCGTGTCAATCAACATCTTCGCACACACACCGCTCGTCGAGCGCAATAGGATCTCCCTTTAGTGTGTGTGTCACTACCATAAAAATACTGTACTTGGCCGTAAAGCTTATTGCAGTAATTTATTTCACATAACTAAAATTTACAATTTTAATTTGTCGCCTTGATATTGGAATCGACTTGAGCTCAATTCGTTTACCTATAGATATTTAGCGGCTGTATATATATGTCGTAGTCTTATACTGAAATCCGTCATTTCATGAAAAATCTAGTCACATCATGAAGCGTCGGCATGTTGTGTAGAAATATGAAGCTACATAATCAGACAAGGCTTTTCATGAAAAACCCATATTATGGCGGCGTATTGTGTGTAACACAACCTGCCTAACTTTGAACGTTCGCGTTTCATGAAGTGCCCACGAAGAGAACGCACATTATGTTAATTTGGTATTTAAAGGTAGGATTATACGCATTTTAAGATCTTTTACAGGCGTAGCCGACTATATCAAAATCGGCCTCTCCTATTGGTCGATCCGCATGGCCCTCCGCTCGCTTCGCTCGCTACGGGGGCTCAAGAAAAGGAAACTAACCAGGTGCTAACTCAATCTAACCCAAGACATACTCAAAATCAATAAAAAAAGCTGTTTAGAAACATAATCAAAAAAAAATAAAAAAAGCAACGGGGTTCGAACCCGTGTTTTCCAGGTGAAACCCAACTATTTGACCTCTACACCACGAGAGCTCTTGCGAGAAATTGATTGCATCACGAAGACATATTGTTAAAGTTTTAATACATACCTTTTTTAATTGTTGCATGTTGTATGGTCGCTTATTTGGATACTGCCTATAGTATTCATTGTAGCGTCCATCAAATAACTCTTTTCCAGTATTTTGTTCCATGCCTTCCACAAATAAAGATAAAATATTATCTAGTCGCTTTGCCAGCTTCACGAAGTGCCGTTCTTTAAATTCAGTCGGATCATGCTACGACGCTATCCGCCGAAAGAATGTAGTGATTTCGGGAAACGCCTCGGCAGATTATGTAGCCTCATTTATTTACACAATATGCCGACGTTTCATGATATGACTAGTCTTTTCATGAAAAAGCGGATTTCACCATAAGACTACGACATATACATATTTACCTCACAGGTTATTTTATTGATTTGGTATTATTGAATGACTGTTATTGGTCTACTGATATTGTATTAGGTTGGTTAATAATCATTTCATTTATACCTCACATTTACTGGCTATTCCTATACAATAAGGTTTGGGCAGTATTAAGTAGTAGGTAGTAGTAGTAGTATTTTATTTTGCTTTGATTTATTATTCTGATAAAATCGGTGAAATACATTACAAGAGAATCTTCTTATTAGTTTATGGGCGTAACCATAACCTCAAATTAATTTGAGATAGGATTAATTGCTCTGAAAGGGTCTGTGTAAGTTTACATATTTAAATAAATAAGGTATTTGGAATCTTGATGTTTATTTTAGTAAATTGCAGTCAAAATTATAACTAATTCGTGTATCCACATTTTCAACGTTCTTTTATAGGGTATTTTTCTAAATAGTACCACTCTATTTTCAAGGATCAATAATAATTGATAAAATTCTTGTAAAAAATTAATGGCGCCCTAACCTAACTGCCAAGGCCGGGTCCCACACCTTTAAAAAAATGAATCCGCTGAGTAAATCTGGCATATGGACACCGCCTAATGAACCACTAAAAAGTAAGGTTACATACTTGACACCCAATGCTTAAGGCTTGTTACACTTAATAATACACATTTGCGAGCTCCCATGTTTCAACAATGATATTTCATAACGTGATCATTAAAGTTCAAACATTTACCACGCCACTGACGCGCACGATGGTTCACATAACCGAATCTAACCCAGCAGCTGCACGTAGCGAATAGAATTATTATTAGATATTTTGGGTTTTGAAAAAAATTAACCATCTGGGTGTAATATTGTCCTATAGTTATGAAATAACCAATTTGAATCTGTTCCCAGCAGAATAACTTTTATACATGGTTTTATCGATACATGTTTTAGATTTTTTTTCATTTACCTCTTTAAAAACAACCCGTCACTGGCTCAGTCTTACTCATTTACTAATTCTACTTGAATTGTTGTTCTAAAATTGAAATCGGTAAATTCAGCAGATGCGAGCCCCAAGATAATCCGCCACTGCTTCAGTTTTCCTCACTTACCATCTCTATCTATATTTGATATTGTATATTTTGTTTCAGATTTGAAGTGCATAGCCTTAGAAAATTTTAAAAGTTTTAACCCCTTTAAAATACCCCGCCCTGCCACTGGTTCGATTTTATTTACTAACCCACTTGGCCTGCATTTTGAGCTCAATATTTGACATCGATAGCTGCAATCGTTTTAACAGGCAGGCAGGTGTGAACACAACACAACACAGATCGAAATTATTTCTGTCCTAATACACCAAGATATGCAAATATTTTTTTTCGATTACTAAGCTTTCTCATTTTGTAATATATGAGAAGGCAATTAACTGCAATTGAAGCCATACAATTATCTTCATTTAATAATATGAAAGCACCTTTTTAATGTTATGTTTTTTTAATTAACGGTTCCTTTGCTAAAATCCTTGAAGCATTGTATTCTGGTAACTTAATTAACTAATATATTGAATACTAGCTGGTATACGGGACTTTGTTTTCTCTAAGAGTTAAGATAACCTTCTTATAATGGCAAGCTGTGAAATATGCAAAAAGTGGTATACACGTCATCAGAAAATAAAACAAAATTGACGTGCACATACAAATCCTTTTTTAGATCGAAAATGTTTAATTTTTTCGAAGATTATTGCAACCCTTTAAAATTAACCCGCATGCCCAAACGAACAATATGTACGCTAAGATTATCATTCTAGTGTAAGGAATTCATCGAATTTATAATACGGGTTTGTTTCCATCCTCCTTGGGTGTAAAAAATAGAAAAAAGTTGCTGTGTTTCGCGATTTCTCAAATTAGCAAATACTTTTTGAGATAAAAAATATTTTAAGTTTTAGAGGGCTATTTCCTAGGTTGCTTCAACGTCTTGGAAATTTGATTTCTCAAAATCTCTTTCTTATCGAAAACAACCTGTATGCCAAAATTCAGCTTTCTATGTCAAAGCCGTTTGAGGTGGATTATGACGAATGAGTAAGGGAGTCACTGTCAAAGAGTCTTCTTATAGCTCTTTGATTGATACCATGGAATATTTGCTTTGTAATTTAAAGGCCGCTAAAACAAAAAAGTTCGAGACCTGAGCCGATTAAGGGTACAAATAATTCAGTAATTAATTCTTCTAAGGGCTGGCGATAGGAAGTCTTCGATCTATCAGGATTTGATCTGTCAGTGAAGGAGCCACATTGCTTTCTTCAAGGAAAACGGTAGGGATGGATAAATAATTTTTTTGTGAAAAAAATCACCAAAAAGAACTTGGTGCTTTAGAGAGAAAATTATATTACCAAACCTATGGTCCCAAGAGATTGTGGTAAACCATTTACTAAGCCTCCAGCGCTTGCCAACAGGGCGGTTCGCCAGGCCTCGGATTCAGCATGTTTAAGGTTATTTCATATTAATATGGAATCACTTAATAGAAAAATGCATGAAATCGAAGTACTTATGCAAGACAAGAAATTATGTTCTGTTTAAATGAGCACTGGCTTTGAAAGAAAGAAATTGATGCAGACCAAATAGGAAACTATGTGATAGCGATATTTGCCTGTAGAGGCAATTCTTGAGGAGGAGGAGGAGGAGCAGCCGCAATATTGCTTGACCTGTTACTCTAGATGTTAAGATCATCGGAAGAAAACTGCTTACAAAGATCATTTCAAAACTCCAACTGTTCTTGAATGCCTGTTTCCAGTTGTACGACGAACGCAGGTGCCGCTGGGGACGGGATGATGCGGGCCAAATCCTGGGAACATCTGCCGTGAAAATATCTATAAAACAGGGAAATCTTGGCCACATGTCTGCGGTGTTCTAGACTATCCAGATCATGGGTCAACTCCGGGTCGCCAACGCGACGCACAGCTCTCTTCTGAATGGAATTCAGCAGCTTTAGGGTGTTCTTAGCTGTGACACCCCAGATGTGTGAGCAATACTCTAAGCGCGGTCTTATTTGCGCTTTGTAGAGCAAGAGTAGCTGCCGGTGTATATAGTTGTTTGTTGCGAAATAGCGCACCAATTTTCTGCGAGGCTGACTTTGGGATGTTAGCATCGTGGTTATGCCAGGACATATTGCTGTTGCCCGAGACACCCAGTAGTCCAATTGACGAGGATCAAGGAATGGTCGATCCTGCCATAATGGTGTCAGGGTAAATTCTCTTGGCTGATCACGCCACCTTCATCTACTCGCACTCTCCCCCCGGAGAGGAGTGAGTGGGCAGAACAATTGCTTATGTCAAACAGAGTCCTGCTTAACGCTGGTATGACACAATCCATATTTTTCTCTATCGGATGGATACATGAGGAGCAATATGCTGAATAGGTGAAATAGCTTGGCGCCTATCTCGATGGCGATTTACGTTGGGATAAATATACTACTAAATTGTGCAAAAAATTTAGTGCAGTAATATATGTCTGTTGCGTAAAATGCATGCATATTTCGCGATTGTGCACGCTCATATCAGCTACGCGATTACCGTATGGAGACATAGCACAAGAGACAAGATGGTGTATGCAACGCTGAGGAGAGCGGTTAGGATCGTGATGGGTAAGAATTACAGAGGTGACTATCGTCGGACATTCAATCGGAATCCTGACAGTCTTGTCTGGTGTTGATTCTTGGGACACTAGTGTACGTGAAAATATGCAGCCATGAGTTTATTACCCATGACTCACGTCATGGATATTGCACGTGGAATTAGCACAAATGCACGGTTTCTGGAGCTTGGAGAGGTATGGCCCAGGACATCTTGGCGTGCATTTCTTAAATACATTTCCAAAAAACTCTATGGAAACTCCCCTTGTTGCATTTGAAAAATAGGATAAAGGCATATTTACTCAGCGAATCATCTTACTCTGTTCAGGAGTTTTTGATTGACAAAGTCAATATTTGAGTTGAGTCACTGAACTATTGCCATTTTAAAATGTAAATTAGTTAATTTTAATTATATTAATAAATTGTTTGTTTGTCCAACCTGTTAGTCTAACTGTATATTTCGTAATTTTACAATAATAATTGTTAAATTTCTAACTTAGTTTTATATTTTAACTTAATTATTTTATAATTTAGGAAAAAAATTACTTGTATTTATAAGTGTTCATTAGGTCTTAATTTAATTGAATTTTTATTATAAATTGGATTTGTACGTACATTGAAAGTTATCAATTTTGACATCAATACATTTATTATTATTTTTATTAAATCGGTAACAGTATCAAATTCATATATAAATTGTTTTTGCATACTTATAAATTAGAAGATAAATTTGTACTATTAGGAGCTTTGAGATTGAAGATAAACGTCCTGCCTTTATTTCTACATCATGTCTACATCATAATAAATCATAAAAGTGTTACTCATTCCAATAAAATTGGCAATATTTTTCAGATTTTGAGAGAAGAACCTTTTAAAATATAACCTCATATTATTTATGTCTCAAAGAAAAAATATCAATCTACCTACTAGTTGCTTTGTTACTGAATACCACCTTAACACGCGACATTATCCAAGCCCCAAGCTAAATTTATGGCAGAAATTCGGCATTAGGCCATAATTTACACGTTCCAGGGTCACATCACAGATGGTTTGTGTAAGCGGTTGTTAACCCACATAGATTTTTGATTTCCTTATAGCGGTCAAACATGATACTTGCGGAAGTTGGCGCGGAATTGAGGGGTAAATGCACCCAATTCTTAAAATACTTTATTGTGGACTTTATATCATTGAGCTCGACTTACGTTTTGTATTTAGAAGGTAGCGATCAAAAGGATTACGTAAACAGGGAAATAAATTTAAATTTTGATTAGAAATAGAAACGTCCTCATCAAGTTTTGACAGTCCTTTAATTACACTAGTTCCTAAGAAAGCATTACATTCATAAAACTGAAGGATATCCTTGTAAGTATAAGGTAGAAGTATAAGGTTTTGAGTTGAAGAAAAAGGTAGGAGTATAAGCATTTCCTTTTTTTCGTATTCATAATGATTACCTTATACTTGCAAGGATATCCTCCAAGAATAAGTAAAGGGATGTTGGGTTGTCATTGTGTGTGATGGTTAGTTTATTTACGGTATTTCTTTATTATCGGTGTTATTTGAGCACATTACCTCGATTAGAGAAGATGTATTCGCCAAGCAGCGATAGTGAAAGTACAGAGAAAGATAACACTACAACCGAACTGCAGTTCATAGCAGATGAAATTGCCAAAGCCCCCGTGATTTTGGAAAAATCCCAAACACCAAAAATAAAAGCTAGAAAGGATGAGGCTATTAGAATGTTACCAGGAAGTACGAGGTGACATTTGGTAAAGCACTGGATGCGAAAGGCTTTCTAAAGAAAATAAACAATATGAAAGGAAGGTTGAAGAAAAAACTGACTTGAAAAAAACTGGAAATAAAGCATTCAAACTGGAATGGGAGAAAAACTTATTGAAGGTTATGGAAGGTGACAGTAATCCTACAATTGGAAGAATCGGAGGCGCAATGCAGATTAGTATTATTGATGGGTCTACTCAGCATAGAGTGAGTGAAGCTTCTACTACGCGAGAAGAGACTGAATCAGCCATCAAACCACAATCTAGTAGTGTCAAGACTGTCGAATCTCTTCTACCAACAAGAAAAATAACAGCAACAGAAAAGTACGAAACAAATGAAACAAAAGGACTAGCAATCAAAGAGCTTCAATTGCTAGTTCTTTTAGAGCAGTATCGAACAACTAGATTTCAAAGAGAATACTATGAAAAAAAGTTGGAGAGGATGAAGCGGGAGGAATCAACAGCAAATATTCTTAACGAGGGAGGTAACATACTACAATATGTAAACAATTCACCAAACTTTCTCGTACAACGTTATTATACTGACAATTTATTATATTATATATTATGTTAGGTACTAATTATTTTTTTTTGTAAGACTAGGGGATTTTGAGTACAATTATTATCTAGTTTGTTTAAAAAATTCAGTGTACTTAGATGATAAGATGGGTTTAAAATTTTAGAGATCAAAGTAGGCATATGTTTGATTTATTATTAATATTATTAAAAAGTTTGTAATAAAATAAAAATAGAACAGTTTGCGTTAGTATGTGAATAAACTTATTATAATTATTCGAGTTTTGTTTTTTAAAAACCAAAATGATTTGATATTATTATAGCGTAAATAATAAAACTAAATTAAATTTGATCTTTTATTTTATACAGTTTTATACCTACACTTGATTATCAAAGTTGTTTATTACAATGCTCAAATTTCTTCTGACTTGTTGTTCTTGCTGGCGAAGAGGAAGATCAACTTCGTCATTATTATTGTCATCTTCTTCTGGCACTCCTTCTTCAGGTGCTTCAAAATCGATGTCTTTCAAAGTTTTTGCCACGTTATGAAACACAATACAGGTAACAATTATTTTTGGCACATTCTCCAATTTCACTCGCCAAACATATTGCAAAATAGGAGTTCAATCGACGTTTCAGTTGACCCAAAACCACGTTCAATTTCTTTTTTCAAAAGTTTATTATAATTTAGTTCAGGACCTGGAGCGGGATTTCTGAATGGAGTCATGAGCCATGGCTCTATACCATATCCATCATCAGCAAGTAGCACGACGTTGTTTTCATATTGTAAATGAACCCTTATTTGTGAATTTCTCCATATTCTTGAATTGTGGACCGATCCTGGCCAACTAACGTCCATACTAGTGAACATTTCTCTTGCGTCACAAGTGGCTTGCACGTTCAGTTTAGGATGACCTTTTCGGTTGACATACTCATCACCATGGCGATTTGGTTTCAATATTCCTATGTGGGTACAGTGAACTACACCAATTGCTGTCGGAAACCTATATTTGCTTTGCTATAACTATTTTGCATTCATAAGTTCATTGTTAGTAGACGGAAACTTTATCAAGTAGTTTGATTGCGCAACTATGCTGTCAATTACGGCAGTCACTGTACGAGATACTGTAGCTTGACATACACCCAGTTCTTGACCAATGCCTTTCTGATACCCAGCGTCACTGAGATAGCGTAAACATATCTTTAGGATACATTTTTAGGACGGAGGATAAAACGCACTTCCCCGAGTTTCAGCTGTTATTGCCAGAAATCTGTTGGCAAGCCATTGCACATTTTCCTCTTCAAACCGGTATAATTCATTGTAATCACGAACAGGTGTTGATAAACGCTGCTTGTAGTGTTTAATCTCTCTCAGTTCCATATCTGCCATCGCTACAACTGATCACTACACGACTGAGTCTGCTACTGACCAGACTCAAAATTATTGAAGGATATCCTTTTTATTTAGAGTAAAAGGTAACGTTTATGAATAACCAAATACTTTTTTGTGAAGGATATGCTCATACTTTATAAGTATAAGGTTTTACTCGGAATATTATGCATGCGAGCTGAAGGATTTCCTTAAAATTCTGCAAGTATAAGCATAACCTTTTTTTATAAATACGGCTCAATAGCCCGTATTTATAAAAATGAAGCATTTACTTTGAAGTAAAAGGTATGTACAAGCAAAAGGTAGAAGTAAAAGGTTTTGCTCTAATTCGTATTCATAATCTCTACCTTTTCCTTGCAAGCAAATGCTTCAAGAAAATGAAGTAAAAGGTACGGAGATTAGCGATTTCGACAAGTTAAAACTTGCAGCATGCAATCAACGCGTATGTGGTCTGTCCAGTTAATTTTATTTGCCTCATACTGAAAAACAGTTCGCACTTCAATTGATGTAAATGAGATCCATCTAAAATTTACTTGTGCAGCTTTTTTAAAGTAAATATAAATGTCTGACACCGATAGTGAACAGGAAGTTACCGAAGATGTCCCTACCGAGATGATGTTTATGGCTGAAGAAGTCCAATCATTTCCGCAGATTCTCGAGAAATCCCAAGTTCCAGCGATGAAAAAAAAGAAAACTGCTGCATTAACTGATATCGTTAAGGAATATGTTAATTTATTTGGTAAAGAGATGGATATTAAAGCTTTCATGAAAAAAGTGAACAATATGAAAACGCGGCTAAAAAATAAAACTGACAATAATAAAACGGGGAACAGGCCCATTCGCCTTTTGTCCTGGGAGAAAGTGATGTTAAAGGCTATGGATGCGGATATAAATCCTGTACTAAGTCGGGTACCAGGTGCTCTTGCAATTGGCGTAGCAAGTCAACCGTCTTTACCTTCTTCAAAGGATGATATTGTGACGGAAAGCGACGCTGATCAGATGGTTATGTCTGGAGTGGTAGCTAACAAAACGCGATCCAACACATCGGTTGAAAAAGTTGCTGCTAAAAAAATGCCTCCAAAGCCTACCTGTGTTTTTGGCAAGCAAGAAGAGTCTGACGAAACGAGGCAGTTATCGACAACCCAACTTCAACGATTAGTCTTAGTTGAACAACTAAAAGTTGCTTATCTCCAACAACAATATTACTCTGCCAAGCTACAAAAATTAAGCGAGGCATCAAACGAAAAAGAGTAAACTGTTGTTGGAGATAATATTTACCATAACTTGTAAATAAACGTATGTACATATATGTAGTATGTATCATTTATAACAACAAAAAAATAAATAAACTTTTTTTTTAGAGTTCAAACGTGTATGTTTATTTTTAGTTTAAGTAAATACATCTTTGTACAAGAAAACGAGATATACATAGCATGACATCAAAATTTTAGACCTAATTATACACCTATATTGTTATTGGTAATAAGACGAGCCAATTCTTCTCGTCGCCTTTGTCCGTGTGCACGAATAGCTTCTACATTTTCATTCTCTATACAAGGCAAGTCCTGTTCTTCTTCTTCATCATTTTCTTGAAAACCTGCATCTCTTAATTGCTTAGCTATATTGTGCTACACAGCACACGCAATTATAACTTGTGGAATACTGGACAATTTTACTCTGCATCCATACTTCAGGATAGGAAATCGCCGCTTTACTTGCCCAAATGTATGCTCAATCATAACTCGCTCTGATTTAAGCAGCCTGTTAAAGACTCTCTGATATTCCTCGTGGGGGTCGGTGTAAGGAGTCATAAGACATGGCATTATACCATACCCACTATCCCCTAGAAGAACAGTGTTTATTGTTTTTTTCATGATTTCACGCACTGCCGAATTTTTCCATATACGAGCGTCATGCACTGATCCAGGCCAACTCGCATCTATACTAGTTATAACAGAATTTTGGTCGCATGTAACCTGTACATTAACATTGGCAAAACCTTTTCGATTTACATATTCGTCCCCAAATTGAGCTGGCTTTCCATCAATACGAATATGCGTGCAGTCAATAACGCCACTAGCTGTAGGAAAATGGAACTTGGTCAACCATTTCTCTTTGGCCTGCATAATTTGATTTTCTGTGTTTGGGAACCTGATCCATTCGCCGGCCTGTTGTACAATTCGCTCAAGCACTTCGTGAAATATTCTGGACACTGTGGGCTGCGTACATCTCATTTCTTCAGCAATTCCGCTCTGAAATCCAGGGTTCGCACAATACCGCAGAAATATTTTTATTTTCTGCACAGGTGACAGGGCTGCTCCACGAGTTTCGAAATCCATGCCAAGAAAGTGGTTTGCCAACCACACCACATTTTCCTCCTCAAATCTAAACAACGCAACGTCTTGAAATCTAACTCACGAGGTATACGTCTTTGTTTGTAGGCTTTTCTTCTGCGTAAATGCATCACATTAGCCATAACTGACACAAATGACTAAACAACTAGAGATAAAATAAGAAAAGTTGCTGTAACTTAGATTCCTTTTTTTACAAGCAAATCCTTTAGATTCTAAGCAAATGCTTCTTTTTATAAATAAGGAAAACGTAAAAGCTTTTACTTCAGGTAAAACTCTTTTACCTGGCATTTTTTTATAAATACGGCCTATTGAGTCACACTTTTATTGGTGTAAAATGTACAGTCAAAGAATATTTAAAAATTAGATCGATGAGAAGATTAGAAAGTTCGATTCTTATATATAGGGTGTTCCCTAAGTAGGTGCAGAAAATTTACGGGCATATCCTTAAGCCAATTTTAAGTAAAATGGTTTATATAAACATCTGTTCGCAAATGTTTCGTTTTCAAGATACCGGCTGTTGAAAATGCGTTTTTTTTAAATAAATTTGTAATAAAATAAGATATTGGCAGAAAACTGGAAAACCGGAGGTTTTTTGAGGTGAGAAATCCTAATTTCCCTTTAATTTTTATGCAGCACTTAGAGGACGCTACGTACGCTATTGTTATTTATTTTAATTTGAGTTAACTTTATTGACAGTAAATTTCCGGGACATTTTACGAATACATCTTATTCTCACACCTTTGCTAAGTAAAAAAGGTATACTTGCTCAACAACTCTAGAGGTGCCCGTTTTCGAGAAACTTGCATATTTCTGCATCGATACAGGTTACTGAGTCCCTTGTGCGCTAAATTAAAAAATACGTATGTTTTAACCTCGGTTTTAACTTTGACAAAAAATGTCCTTTAAATCAGTTTAAAAATTGAAGGTTTTGCATGATACTGATGGTAAGCTAAGGCAAATTAAAGTAAATTATAATAGCGTATGTAGCGCCGTCTAAGTGTCGGATAAAAATTGAAGCTTAATTGAGATTTCTCATCTCAAAAAACCTCCGGTTCCTCAAGTTTGTGCGACCATTTGTTTTTATAAAAGAGTTATTTATAAAAAACGAAACTAAAATTTCATTTTCAACAATTGTAGCTTGAAAACGAGACATTTGCTGATACATAATAATATGCTCATAAATTATCTGCACATGCTTAGGAAACACCCTGTATATCTTCAATTGCAGCGTAAAATATTCTTCGCTACTAGGTGAATCTTTGATGCTTTTTTATTCGTACCTTTCTTGGTTTATGGGTTTGCTGTCAGAGTAAGTGGACAGTGTGGAGCATTTTCCAAAGTGATGTGTTCCTTCCTTTAAGTCCTTAAAATGCAAGTTGAAATTATTGATGCTCGAAAGCTGCTCATAAAAAAAAAGACGAAAAAAGGTGATTTTAGCATCATTTTTTAATTGCTATAGTTTCAAAACGAAGTGGTAGATTTTAATGAGCTTTTCAGATCAAATTCAAATAAACATACATTTTGCTCGTTTAGTCGAAGCGGAACAGATCGACATTTTAGCTTAAAATCAAGCCGCTTTGCACAGGTTATCTAGAAACCTTAAAAGTTGATTTCAATCGAGGAAACCAGAGTTTGGTCCCTTAAGATCCAAGATGGCGGCCAATTTCCAAAATGGCCGCAAAACTGTAGATTTCGTATTTCTCGTCCGATTTGATTGAACAAAGGGTTGTTTTCGGTTATGTTTTGTATGTAAAGCTGTTACAAATTTAAGATAAGGAATCATTTTTTGTTTAAATAGTCTCAAAAAAATGAATACTTAATATATTATACATATTAGCCAGGATTTTCAAGCTGGGGCGATAAAACGTTTTATTTGAAAATCATTATGGAAAAATACTT
Source organism: Pissodes strobi (assembly GCA_016904865.1). NCBI lineage: Eukaryota > Metazoa > Arthropoda > Insecta > Coleoptera > Curculionidae > Pissodes > Pissodes strobi. The sequence goes on from MU181918.1 coordinate 1,156,962, forward strand.
GTGTTGGCAACGAGGGTGTCGCTCTCGTTCACATCAGGTCGCCTCTAACTTCTGGAACGTTTGAGGAGTATTGTGAGATGGAGTTGAAGCCATATATCCAAAATAATGCATCGCATCTCAAAGCACAGAAAGTTGATTTCGTGTAGAATCAGTATCCTGGTTACGGCGTAAAGGAAGCCAGATGCTAAAACCGCAGGTAAGTTTCATCGTCTGGCAGGCTACCTAAGAAATGTATGGACTTTCTTAAGAACCCAAGAAATAAGGAAGGGCTTCTTTTCTTCTTGGCTGCGTCAGCTGTAAAGGGCATCGGTTCCCTTCAAGTGGTATCAAACATTGGCGATACCATTTTCGTTTGCACATCTCTTCCGGTCTCCACTTGCCGTACCATGGAAGAAGCGGATGCAAGAATCATCCTTCATCTCCAGCTCAGTCATTATCCGAACAGTTGATACTGATATGATCATTCTCGCTATCTCTTTTTATCACCATCTACACGCTCTTGCTCTTCATGAACTGTGGTTATCGTACGGTACTCGGGCTCAGCGTCGGTTTGTAGCAGCTCGTCTGATTACAGGTAATATTGTATTATAATTAGAAGAAAGAAAAAAGCATTGTAAAGTTTCTGATAGGCACTATATGAAACACAAATTCCATGGCTCTTCGGGGATTCCATACATACACCGGGTGCGATAGCGTTTTATTTTTCGCATGTACAGGCAAAAAGAGTGCATGGAAAACCTGGAAAGCAATAGAGGAGGCAACCTCGGGTTTTCTAGCGATCGCCACCTTCTTGCTTCTCGGGGTACTTTACCATGCACAATACAGTGCAACTGTAAAGGAAACTGCAATAATACCAGCTAATCCATTATTTCTTTAACATTTTCTACATCTGAATCACTTAGGGCAAAATTTTATTTGTAATTTTACAGTTCCGGGTATCTGGGAGAAGAAAGTGATGCCGATGTCGACAACCTGTGAGGTGAGTCTGTCATCCACTGTTTTTTCATTTGACATTTATTTATTACTGACGTAAACAATAAAACCAGCTTTTACAACGTTGTTTGTGCCTTAATTCTGAGTGCCTGGGGAGAAATCCGGTCCAAAATAATGTGTTTTCTAAAAAAATTGTATAGTTGTAAATTTGTAAAAAACTGAGCAACTAATATTTTTTTCAACTCGAATTTGAAATAAATGCCCCTTTCTCATCCAAATTCGCGATGTATAGTTAAAACATACCAGAAAACCACCCTTTCTTCAATCGAATCGTACAAGAAACACGAAATATATATTTAAGCGGCCCTTTTGGAAAATAGCCGCCATCTTGGATCCTAAGGGACCAAATTTTGGTTTTCTCGGATAAAATCATTTTTCTAGGTCTCTAGATAACTTGTGCAAAGCGGCTTGCTTCTAACCTAAAATACCGTTTTCCTTGCTGTACCGCTTCGACTAGTTCAGTAATATGGTTCGCATGAGGCGTAGCATGTTTTATTTTGGGTGGACAAATAGAATATAGAATTTATGAAGGAAGTCTTTCAGCAGGCCGGTATCTAAGTATATTGGAAGATGTACTCCTCATAGGTGATGTTCCCTTAGCCGGCTTGAATGCTATATATTTCCAGCAGGACGCAGCGCCTGCTCATAATTTTCTAACAATTCGCGTCTTTGTAGATAACCATTTTCCTGGAAAATGGTTAGGCACTCATGGACCAGTAAGATAGCCCCCGCGATCACCCGATCTGTCTATTGTGGACTTTTTTTTGTGGGGTAAAAACAAAGTTTATGCCAAGCGTCACCGCAACCCACATGAATTTCGTGAAAAAATTACAAATACGTCCAATAATACTCACGAACGCTCTAAAACGAATAACCAAAATGTGCGAATTATGTGTTAGAGAAAATGGTAATCATTTTCAACAATTTCTATAGTCATTAAAAAATGTCTGTTTATGTTGTTGTTGTTAACGTATGTTATACAAAAACCTTTAATTATTATTAATTATTTATATTGTTAAAAATTTAGATAGGTTCGTTGTTGGGTTAATAAAAAATATGTTTCAAAATCACTTCAAAACTTCCTTTCTTTCAGCGCTATTAGTATTAAATAACATAATGTGTTTGAAGAAAACTGTAGTTTATTCAGCTAGTTTTAAAAATAAATATATTCTATTAAATATTTTTGGAAATCTCAGAAAATACCTAATTTAACTAGATAAAAATATACAGGGTGTTAAATTAAAAAAACATATGTTTGCTTTATAACTTTAAAATGGATGGCGCAAGAAAAAAAGCAAATTACGCCACTGGATTCTACGGAAAAAGTTCTATAAGAATACGTTTTCAGCTATGTAATAAGTTAAAAGAAAACTGAGATAGTAATAATTTTCAAATTCACCCTGTATCTCAAAAACCAAGAGGGCTATGAAATTTTTGTTGACGGCAATTAAAATTAAGCGAGAGACCCCGTAAAAGTGTCGAAAAATGGACACCTTGTAGAGATTAGAGGTAAATTGGTTTTTGGAATCTAACGTACCTACGAGTACAAAAATTATGTACGAAAATTTCAAAAATAGTCTTAATTTTTCCTATGGTCTACAACAATATTTTTCGTCCGAAATTACTTTTCCTCCCATTTTGTTTTGCATAAATTGTAGCTTCGATGATTTTCTTTCACGCATTTGATGCACACCCAAATTGTTGAGTTCAAGTGACGTAGAATCCGGTCAAATTCGTCCGTATTTTTTTTTCTTGTTTATAAGTCCAATTGACTATCGTGAGTGATTTGAGGCATATTTATTGTTTGTCTCTGAAAGATCATCTGTGGATTAGATAAGCTTGCAAGGTTTTTTCAGAATCGTTGATGCAGAATTATAAGCTATGCAACTGATTTGCATCACAAGGTCTTGAGAGCGATAAGAGGTGTTGGTGGTGTAAGGCTGCTTCGCCTATTTTAGGTTTATTTTAGACCTTCAATCAGGAGGGTTGATATAAACTTACGCTCAACTTTAGACGAATCTGATGTACTAATTTACGATAGGTAGATTATAGCTTAAATTTGAGTATATTCTGATCTCGAAAGATTTTTTGTTTCGATTTTAGGTAGCGTTTTATTGCAGTATCAATGCGGTAGTCTGATTAGTTAAGTAACAGGTGCACAGAATAGCCTTAACTTTGGTAGGTTGATGAAGATATTATTGTGCAATCAGTGCAATCTTAAACTAACCAGGCTTTCGTCTAAAACACTCGGTGGCAGATCCATAGCTAATACGATATTATGTGTTACTTCGATTTCATCTATTTGTTGGATCTCCATTGTCAGTTCTGTATACGTAGCTATAGCCTTTTTTTCTTAGGCATTACTGTATCTATTAAATATAGATTTAATTATTTTATTAATAGATGTCGGGATGCCTAATAATATCAACATATTGAAAAATCACCAAGAAAAAAGGCTATATCTACGTATACAATGTCGATCCAACAAATATATGAAATCGCTGTGTTAATTTTAAGTATTATTTCTCGATTCCATCCATTTGATGCATCTCGATTGTCAGCTCTGTATTTCTTCGTTTAGGGAATCCAAATGTTTTAAATTTCGTAACTATGTATGAGACACATTTCCACTTATTAGGATATGTGAATAAGCAAAATTTTCGGTACTGACTTCAAAAATTCACGAACAACCTCTGCATTTTGGAACAAATTACCGTATGGTGCGGTGTCTGCATTCGGAACACTACGCCCATAGTTTTTTAAAGACGATGACCATGCAGTGACTGTAACTTCGCAATGGTATTGGAAGATGCTTCAGAATTTTGTACCTACCTGCTGAATAGTAATAATTGGGGATAGAAAATAACGGCTTATGGTTCCAACAAAATGGAGCAACACGCTATACCGCGAGAATTTGCATGGCTGCTCCAAGAAATATGTTTCCTGGATGACTTGTATCGCGACATGGTGATTAATTAGCCACCAATGTCACTAGATTGAACCAGCTCTGTTTCTTTCTTATAGGGATACTAGAAGGCTAGAGTTTATGGAAATAGGTCTCAAACGCTACGAGCTTTAAAAGCCGACATTACGCGAAAAATCAGAGCGATAAACTAAGAAATATTTATTTATTTATCTACATATACATACACTACAGAGAGATCTCTCTCTCTAAATGGTAGAATCATAAAAACATCAAAATTAACATAAAAGAAGAGAAAAAGGTACTTAAACAAGAAACAAATTAAGATTTTGAAATATTCTTCTTGAAGGTCTCGAATGAATGATGAAAGAGGTCGGAGTCTGAGATATGTCAGTTGTAAGTTTTCATCAATCTTCCATCTCAGCTCTGATAGCCATAGTAAGTTAGTTAGGTAAGGCAGTTCTTGGAATAGCTGTCTACTTTTAGTAAGTCTCTGAATACGAAAGTCAATATTGTTTAGCAGCTCGGCGCAGTCTATTTTACTATTAACAATTTCATGTAAGAACAACACCTTACCATTTCTTCGACGATTTTCAAGAATGTCAAATCCAACCAGCTGGATTCTAGTACTCTATGCTAAATCCTCGTATGCAAATCTTTGCTTATATAAAAGAAATTTAACATTATTTTGTACTGTTTCTAGACGATTACGTGACACTGGTATAATGGCGACCACACTATACTGATGATACTGCGAACAAGGGAGCTGTAGAGACATTTTATGGTGGAAACATTACATATGTGGTTACAACTTCTTCGCAAAAAGCCCAGCACGTTATAACTTTTGCGGATAATATTGGAAATGTGTTCATTAAATGTTACCTCCTGATCGAAGGTAAGTCGTTTGTTTTGGAAACATTTGAAGATGTGTACCACTTAAAAAGTACTCGAAAAGTATCGGTTCCCTACGGGGATAAAATCTCATCCTACACTTTTGAGGTTTAGATAATTTCACCTACACCAGAGAACCAGCTCATTTATCTAAGACTGGATCACCTCACAATCCTTCTTAGAGTTAACGGCGTGAAAAACTTAAGATCGTCTGCGTACAAAAGACATTTGCACCTCTTAAAATTGAAAGTTATATCTTTAATGAAAAGCAAGAATAACATTGGGCCCAAGTGTGATCCTTGTGCATTCCAGACTTATTCACAGTTTCTCTGGATGTTATACCACTGATGCCCATGATGACAAATTTCAAGTAACAGCCCTCCCTTCCGTATGCTCTCAGCTTTACCAACAGCAGGGTATGACAAACACTATCAAATGATTCAGAAATATCAGTATATGTCACATCAATTTGAGAACTCTTCTCTATATTATGAATGAGGTAATCCTAAAACAAGGCAAAATTGGTGGCAGTCGATCGCTCTTTAATAAACCCATGTTTTTCAGGAGCTAACAGTTACCTGAATGATTGAAACATTTCACTAGTTATTATAGATTCAAAAATTTCTGGGTAATATGGATAACAAGGAAACCCCCTGTAATTTCCAATATCGGTTTTCATGCCTGATTTAAAAATAGGAAATAAACTAGACCTCTTCCACTGTTTCGGAAAACAAGCTGCACCACAGATGCTGATACACGAGTTGCAAATAATTTTTAATCACGACTTCAAGACGGTATTTTCAAAAAACCATTATTGCCTTGACTGGCTACCATGAAACTCCCAATCTTTGTATAACTGGTATACAATACTGAAATGCTGATCTATTAGGGGGTCTAACAACAAATCGCTTATATTTATTGGTATTAATGACTTAGTCTTGGATGTCCATCATAAAACCCTATATAACTCTATAGCAGTTACTTTTTACATATTCGAGAACCATGGTTGGTAGCATGTAATTTTTGTAAGCTAATTTTATTGCCAAAATATAAAGCTTAATTTTTCTGTATCGGTGTTGAATTGCGCAGCAATAAATTTGTTTTAGTTGTTGGCTTTGATAACTTGGTCCTGGCTGGATAGCCACCATGAAATCCTCGACCTCTGAAATTAGTTGGAAGTGTCTATACATCTATGCAATACTATTTACGCTCACTGATCTCCCTTTTCTGTGCTGATGATACTATTTTCACAAGTTCAGAAGATAAGCTTGTATTAGTTTTTACTTCCTAAGTGATGGTCGACGATATCAATTAAAGCTATTTCTGCTTCTCTCTTCTAGGGAGTATGGTTTTAATTACGGATTTCTTAGGTTTATAAGCAAGATTTTTAAGAAATTCAAATAGATGATATGAGCAAGTTAATTTTAAAAGATACCTATCTCATTTTAACTTGTCGTTTTAATAATTTAAAATGTGCCTATTTTCGCTACATATTTGGAAAATCAGGGATCGTATTTCAAATTTAATCGGGTAAAATTAGAATAAATAATTTCTAGTCATTAGCATTAGCCTCGGCATTAACCTAAATACACCATCAAATATTTTAATTAAAAAACTAAATAAATCAATAGACACAGAAATCGTTTAGGTAATTACGCTAGAGCAGAGAGCTGCAACGCTGATTGATAATTAAACTAAATGCCGGGTCGTTAAGTTGGGCTTAATTTTAATCATCTGCAATTAGGATTTTAGCCGTGCAAGATGGCCGACGAACGTAATAGGTAACATAAAATTTAAATTTATGTTCACTGTAAGCTTCTCGTGAAGTTAGTGCAATAAAGTTCTTAGGAATGTTTAAAAGCAAATACATGACTTGAAAAGAAGTCGTTCCGGCGCCCATAAACTTATTGCATATTTGAAGTGTTCAAGAGGAACTGCAGATGTACGTTTATTGGACATAAATGGAATTTCTTATGTCTTAATCTCGGTTTCCAGATAGTTTCAGTGAAAAAATATCCTGCCGGTGATAAGTGAATATTTTCCTCAATTTCTTTATAAGACACCATTATCACCAAATTCTTTTCCTCTGGGGTATTGAGGTCGTTTTAATAATTCAGAGATTTCTTTTACAGTAATAATATACTTACTTCTTTTATATCACCCATCGATGAAACAATCTATTTTACCACTTATCGTCCATGCCATCGCTTGGTTAACCTCAATAACGCCAAATAATGACTTCCAAGAAAAAACCTTTAAAAAAATTAAAAAAGCAAACCTTCGACGATAGCCGGAAGAAAAATACATCAATCAAAAAAAAGTCATTAAACAATTATATATGCAGTCTATCTCAATCGATATTATTATGACGACTATTATTGGGTCATCGATCTGCGATCTTGGTTATATAGACGAGCGGGTTTTGGTCTAAATATTAAAACAGATTCGTTTTTATAGTCATTGGTCTACCCATCATAAAATAAATTAATCATAACGTTAAATATTTGTTTCCTTCTATTTCGTTAAATTATTCGTAAATTATGGAATATTATTTGGAATATTTTTATGTGATGTAGCAGATAGTGGACGAGACTGAGTCGTCATGCGTCAGGATAGTCACGTTCCGCTATGTAACGGTCAATTGGGTAAAGTCGGCTTAAGTAGACTATTGAAGTAAACCTTCCTTTGGCGCATGCACTCAGCTCACCTGGTTAACTCATTCAGGTACGTGAATCACAGTTTAATCCACTTATTCTTAGACTTCACTGGTACAATGTTGTAAAATATATACCACTAATATTTATGTAGTTGTCATACAAGCACGCCGACCATAAAGAGTCAGCTGACAAGATTCGTCTTGATATTGGAAGTTGCCGTTCGAATTAGACGCCATTTATTTGCGTTCTTGTACGGCGTGCTTTCCTTTCGGGTTTACAAGTAAAAAATATATTAGTAGAGTGCTACTTATAACTTATTTTGACTTGTGTGGGCACCTCGGGGTTACAAGCTGAAATTTTCACAGAATGAAGGTTTTATTATATTAATTCAAAATCCGAAGGTAATAAAAAATCATAACAGGCAAAGGGGCAGAATACCTAAAAATCGAGATTATTATATGAACGTGTAGGATATTAAATTATGAATGTTTTCATATAAAATTCATCTACATTTTTGTACGAATCATATTTTTCATCTTTGCTTGAAATATGCAGATTACATTGGCCCTTACGGCAAAATAAATCAAAAAATTGAAATATCTCCCTTCGAACCTGGGCAAAATCTGATTGAAATATACTCATTTTTGTATTCTCTCCGAAATGAAGGCTCAAATCAAAAATTTTTATTCTTGCAAAAAGTTTGCCTTAAGTATTTAGAATACATAGGTGCATGAATAATTTTTTTTCTCAAATGGTAATGGAAAAATAGAATTAAATGTAAAAAAGTAATTTTTTTCTAGCCGCGACCGTCCGATCTCGCGCTTCCCGAATACCCTCGTATCTCACTTTTCTTCATAGCTTCCTCTCTCTCGCGCCTATTGTACAATACAATAAGTGCTTTTACACCATTAGGGGTTAGAATATTAATAATAATAATAATAGCTACTATTAATTGAATAAAGTCAATGAAGACATTTTCAATTATACTGAAATTAATTTTTCCTATACGCTGCTAGGTAATAAAGAATTAGAAAAAAAAATCATATACTTAATGCAACTGCTATTAAAAAAGGAGTAGCTTTTATTCAGAATAGAATAACTCAAAATGCAAAAAAAATCTTTATAATATCAAAATATATTTATCTTCAGTGTCTGTATGTTCTTCAGGAATAGACATAATGACTTCAATATTGCCTTCCAGTAATTTTTTTTGCATGATCCTATGCAACCTATTTAATTTCTTCTACGTGTACAAGCTTCGCTTTCATACAAACTAATAAGAAATTATTTAATTAAACGACAACGACCAGAATATCTTCCTTTCAAATTGGTGGACATCTCAGAGGATGCATTCTATGGTGAAGTAGACAACATTGAAAATTATTTTGCTTCAATTCCCTCGGACTGCGTTTCGGACAATGACAGTGACCTCGAAGGGTAGGAGGAAGATTTACTTCAATGTACGCATACAAATTTGGTTGACAATCATTATAGTGATGCTGAAATTATATTATCTGATTCCGACAATGAATCCGCTGATCGTGAATGGAGATGCAGCTGATATAGTACCATTAGCGATATTGGCGCAAACGATTAAAAATCAAAACGCAATAATTTGGGATAACCTTTTAAGTAATATCAAGACACCAAAGTCAATGTGGATCTTCTTCTTCTTCTTTCAACAGCCCTTCGCAGTCCACTCCTGAACATAGGCCCTACAAGTTTCCATGCTTCTTTGTCTTGTGCTATCTGCTGCCAAGCTCTTCCAACCCTCTCTTTGACATCATCTAGCCAACGTTTTTGCGGTCTACCAACACTTCTTTTGTGCAGTCGTGGTCTCCATTGTATTATGCGTTTTGTCCACATTGATTCATTCTGACGGGCGACATGTCCAACCCAGCTCCATTTTAACTGGGCTATACGTGTTACGATATCCTCGACTTTAGTTCTTTGTCTAATTTCTGTGTTTGTAACATGGTTCCTAAGACTTAGTCCTAACATCATTCGTTCGATGGCCCTTTGCGTTGTTCTAAGTGTATTAGCTAATTTGATGGTAAGCATAGTTGTTTCCATTCTATAAGTCATAACGGCATAACGAGGAGTATACAGGTATTGAACACTTTTCGTTTCAAATTAATTGGGATATTTTTATCCTTTAGTATATGTGACAGTTTACCTGTAGCTGCCCATGTTTGTCGGCCTCGTCTGTTAATTTCGGCGGTTTGATTTTCCTTACCCAATTTGATAATATGTCCCAGGTAGACGTAATCTTCAACTTTTTCTATGACTTGATTGCCGGGGCGCATAACAATATTATCAACTGCAGTCATGATTTTTGTTTTACTTAAGTTCATGGTTAGCCCTATTTTTTCTGATGCCATTCTGAGCTATTCCAACATTCCCTTTTTGTCCCATTGCAGTGCCTTGAAAACGTCTTCTAATGCAAGAGTGAACAACTTTGGAGAGATGGTGTCACCCTGTGGATGTGGATCTACCTCGTTTTATTCAGGACCGGAAAAATCTTATGACGCCTTCAATTTACTATTCATTGATATTTTAAATTACATTGTCTTTCATACTAACCTATATGCCGAGCAGTAGCAATAAAAAAAAATATCCTAGTTACAAAGATCATTACAATACGTCTCAGGTTCTTCACGATCCATACATAAGTAAATTAATGACTTTACATAGATTTGGCTGGCTTCTTACGCACCTTCATCACCTGAATGTCAACATTGTCAACAGCGTAATTCCTCAACGTGGCAGTGGTAACTATGATAGACTTTATAAAGTGCGACCATCTCTTGAATTTTTAAAAGTGAATTTCGAATCATGTCTAGAGCCTCATGAAAACATTGCTGTAGACGAATCTATGATACAATTTAAAGGGCGCTCTTCATTCAAACAGTACTTACCCAAGAAGCCCATTAAGAAGGGCTATAAAGTGTGGGTACTGGCTGATGAAAGAGGGTACTGTTGGAACTTTAATATATACAAGAGGGAAATGACCCAGAAAAAAAAATACTGCAGATACGCCAACAGAACTCGTGTGCCAATCATATTCCTCTCTTTTTAGATCTTTGTCGAATCTAAATTTAGGCAACATTTTTCGGTTCATATTTACTGTTCCAGCAGCAAACAGTTTTAAGGAAAGAAGTTCTTATATGAGAACAGAAACACAGAAACAAAGAAATTGTCAAAAAAAATATTTTATGATTTTTATTGATATAAGTTTTGACAACCCTGGGGTTGTCAAAACTTATATCAATAGGCCCGGATCGGAGAATTTGGAAAATTTTCATGCGATAAGCAGCGATTTCTGCTGATTTTATCGGAGATTTGGAGGTAGAAGTTTACTTTAAACATGGAATTCTATAGCATTCCTGGTAGTAACTACACTGAGGGACCATCATGCACGTTTCACAGTCAGCAAGGATAGTGAACCAATTTAGAACAGATTTCTGCAACATAAGAGACATTAGTTCCGTACACCAACATCTACAAACAAATAAACCACACATACTGGCCCTTAGAGAAGCACCAGTATGTTCTACAACAACGACAGTAACCTACCTCTACACTGGTTACGACCTACACTCCCGATTTAGAAATAAGTACGGACTTGACCGCGAGGAAACACTCGAACCGAACAACCTAGCCGTCCTGTGGCTCAAGTTAACTGCCAAGGGATTAACCAAGTTCATATGCTGCCTCTATCGCCCTTTGAGCGATAGAACCTACCAAAGCATTTTTACAACACTAGCTACCACTTTTGATTCAATACAGGTCGACCACCCCAATCCAGAAATAATCATTCTGGGAGATTTTAATGTCCATAACACCAACTGGCTCAAACACTACAACAAGAACGACAACGAAGGTAGAGAGGCATTTGTCATCAGTTGCGGGCTTGCTCAACTTGTAGACAAACCAACTCGAATCCCGAGAGTGGTGAATTTGCCACCCTCCTGGATCTTTTTCTAACCACAAATCCTGATCAGTACATAATTACAGTTGGTCCGTCAGTAGGTAGTTCTGACTACAAACTTATTACAACGGTTTGCGACCTGCCACTCCTACAGAAGGATTCACCATTGCCTCGTAAAATCTGGCATTACAATTCTGCAAACTGAAAGGATCTAAGAGAGTTCTACCTAAATTTTCCTTGGTTCGATGTCTGCTTTGGCACTGACGACCCATCGGTCTGTTGCGAAGAGATCACGCATGTAATCGTCTCAAAAATGGAAGCATATATATCCTAAATTCCATCAAGTTACCGCCAAAGGGAAAGTCCTGGTTTGACAGAAGATGCGAAAGAGCTGTAGGTAGGAAACAGCAAGCCTACAAGTACTGACAGCAAAACAAGACCGCTGAAAATCGCAATAATTTTACCGAAGCGAGAAACGAATGCAAACGTATGATTGACGAAACTAAGAAGAAACACAATCAAAGGACCAGGAATAAACTTTTGCAATGCCTCCAGAAATTTCTGACCGATACCAAAGGCAGTAAGTAATAACTTTACAAAAACGTCTCTTCCACCTTTGACGGACGAACGCGGCGTGACGGCGACTGCAGCTAAGGAAAAAGCAAACATGGTCGCCGAAATGTTGTCATGGCACTCTACTTTAAACGTCCCCCAAGGCAAGGACCTCCCCATCATATCCAACATCAACACTACCATGGCAGAAGTTAAGGTTCACCATCTTGATATTCGTAAAATCCTCAAGTAGCTAGATAAGCAAAAGCCATCCTCTAAAGTCATGGAACGTGTAGTCAATCAGCAACTACTCAAGTACCTCGAGACCAACAGAATAATTAGCGATAACCAATATGGCTTCCGCAAACAGAGATCGACAGAATATATATTGGCCTGTATCACACATATATGGGAGTAAGGCAATTGAGAACTACGGAGTATCTCGAGCGATTGCGTTAAATATTTCACAGACATTCGACAGAGTTTGGCATTACGGATTGCTCAACAAACTGCCGTCCTTCGGATTGCCAGAGTCTCTCTGCAGCTGGCTTGCCAGCCTCATTAAGAACCGATCTCTGCACGTTGCAATTAATGGACACATCTCTGTCACATTCACCATAAATGCGGGAGTGCCTCAGGGCGCAATACTTTCGCCAACTCTGTTTCTCATCTACATCAATGATCTGCTAACCGAAACCAATAATCATGTTTCCAGTTTTGCAGATGAGAGTACCCTTGTCTCCCAATTTAGATCAGAAAAACCTTTACCAGCGACTGAGACGTATCACTGCAGACAGGAGCAGATTAAAACAATAAATCAAGATCTGGAGAAAGTTCGAACCTGCGACGACAGGAGTTTTAATACTGCAAAAATCCAAGCAGCCACGTTTACCAAGAAAGCTAATACGGCGTGCCCTGACATCATAATGGCAGGATCGACCATTCCTTTATCCTCGTCAATTGGCCTACTATATGTCCTGGCATGACCACATGCCTAGCATCGCAGAGTCAGCCTCGCAGAAGCTTGGTGCGCTATTTCGCAACAAAAAGCAATATACACCGCAGCAGCTATTCTTGCTCTACAAAGCGCAAATAAGACCGTGCTCAGAGTATTGCTCACACATCTGGGGTGCCGCACCTAGGAACAGAAAAATAGCTTATTTCGGACTCATTATGCACGGCTTTCAACTGCTAATATTGGAAGGTAAAATCGAGAGCAGACAATGTATAGGCCATGAAATAATAAATATCATGGCTACGCAATATCCGAAACTACACCGGACTGCATGACTTCGAACATTAGTTGTAGGAGGTAATGCTTCGAAATACTGAGAAATACTGCAAGAAATAGAAATATTTAGTGATAAAGAACGTAGGACCGCTATGTAGCATATCTGCACGGCACTATAAGAAGAAGTTAGTTTTTGGTTAGTTAGAGAAAGTGATTTGTATCTAAGAAACGTTTTACCAAACGAATGCTATATTTTAAATATTCATTTAATTCCGGTACTTCAAAACTTAAAGCGTTATCTTCAGCAAAACATGTTATTATTATACCATACATATGTATTTTTAAAAGAAAATTCAAGTAAACCACAAATAAATTTGACCTCAATACGATCTCCGGAGAAACTCCAATCTTGATTTCTCATTTTCACTGTAGTTCAGTGTCCCAAATATGTTTCCAGTATTCTCAACATAGCTTCCCTGACCCTATGGTGTTGAAGAACGACAAGTGTGCGGTTATGGAGAAATGTGTCGAAAGCTTTGTCCAAGCCACAAAGTAATCCATCACACTTTCTGCCAGTATTGAGGGTGCTCATGTTTTTTTGTGGTAAATGCATTCAAGGTATCATTCATGAAACTAAACTGATTTTTACTTAAAATATTTTTTTGGGAATCGTTTTTATTGATTTTGGTCAGAAGAAATGACGTTGGGTTAAGGTTATTTATTGGATATGATTGTTTTGAGTCTGGATATCGTTTGCGCCATTTCTAAGCCAACACTCGAGAAGTAATTACAGTGGTCTGCTATGGCAATTTCAAGTATTATGATTTGGGTGTCTTTAGTTTGTTTTTCATTTGTGCATTATTTTATTACCTGATAGAGATTATTTATGTTACTCTTATTTTTATTAATTTCACAACGGAATAATTTATTTTTTGCCTAATGATTAATTTGTTGAGAGCATTTCTATATAATTTATCTTCATTTTCTATTTCTAAACTTTTTTTTTGTTTCTTTTCCAGTTTATCAGTATCTCTTATAGATGTTATTAAACCGTTAGTTATCCCTTTGTTATGATTTTGTGCTGTTTATATGATTTTTAAATATCAAAATAAATCCATCGGTAGCAATTTCGAGGCAAAATTTTGTAGTTATGAGCTGGTTCAAGATATTTACGTTTGCTCTGTTTACAAAAATGTAAGTAATGCTTCATTTCATGCGAAGTTTGGGTTGGTGTTGAACTTAATGACATATTCATCATCATCATAACTAGAAGAAGTTGCCACATGCGATGACCTAAAACAAAGACTTGAAGGACAAATAGATTAAGTATTTTAATTTGCTTAACAAATATATGACCCAAACAACAAACAAGTGTTTTTGGCACTTTGAATAATTATGTATACATAGCAAGTAAATACTAGCTTTGAGACAGTTGATAAGCAGTTCAAGTTTTCATCATCTACAATATCTAATATATTACAATTGGTTTCGCCTATTAGTAATTATAAGTAAGTTCTGTATTCTAAGACAAACTCTAATTTGTTAGTTTAAGTTTACTTTAAACTTTAACTTTAATGCATAAATTTGAATGAAACAATTCCGTAATGTAAATGAATGAATAAATAAAATAAATATGTTTTAGTGTTCTTGGCTCTATGGCTTGTGTAAGTTTATTTTGTGATAGCATCAATAAAATTACTTTAGATACTGAGAACTTATAACTAGATAATTCAGACTCAAAATCGTAACGTGACGCGGCCGTGAAAAATAACTTTCATGAAACCAAAAATGCTTTAAAAACATCCAGAAAATCAGTGTTATATTTCAATTAAAAGAATAAGTTTATATTAGCATTACGAATATTAACATGCCTTATATTTAGTATTTTATTATTTAAGGTAATTTATGAAAATCAAATTTACTTACTAACTGACTCACTGCGAGACAGCTGCATCAACAAATTTGGAAAAGACAACCTAAAGAAAAAATGAGCTTTATCCGTGGAAAAATACACCATGTTAAAACGTCTTTGCCGGACATTGTAACGGTAACGCGAGTAGTTAATTGCTTAATAACTGATCCATATGCCTGGTTCACTCAGTGGTGATAATATTTATAGGTGTATATAGTAGAGTAGACAGTTGAGCGAAGGCGCAACTAAATTTTCTAATAAGAATATATCAATAATTTTTAAGCTTTGAAACTATAATTTAGAAAAATACCCTATATAGGAATGTCGAGAAACCTGAAAAAAAATTACATAAACTCAACTTGACCTCGACTTCAGCATATCAAAAAATATCAATGATTTTAATTAAGCTATTTATTTAAATATTCATTATTAATGGTATGGATCTTAAAATAATAATAACATTCTTTAAAATAAGTATATCCAAAATTATAAGATCACCAACCCCTAAGCTTATGTTCTAAATCATTAATACTACCTAGTTCCATTTTTAAAAATATTCTTAACTAGAATCTGAATTGTTAAAATTCTGCCTAAGTAACAGGTAATTACAAAATGCCTTAAATAAAAGTTAATCCCCTAAATAAAAAATGAATTGTAAATTAATCCCGTGACAGCGATAATATCAGCAGGCAAATAAACATAAAAAATATATTAAATCAAATTAAAATGACCTGTGTAGAAAATATATAGTCAATGAAGACATACACGGGAAATCGAAGTGAGCTCAATTCGATAACTTACTAAGAATACTTGACTTGATGGTCAAAACTACAACGATAACATCTCGATTTCGAAAAATTGTATTTTCTATCCCTACACGTTCATCGGTTAAAAAGGGAAGACCACTCGTCATCAATAACCGCATTGACACAACTCCACGTCAACTGCCTAACCGAACCCAAACTAGCCAATGCAACTTTTATTTTGATTTGATACCTTATACGACTATACCTACTATATAAGTTTGGTATAAAAGTAGCCCTTATGTAAGGTCTTAACGAAAATGAAAACAATATTTCTTTTAAAAATTTGGAAATAACAACACAAATTTAAAATATTAATATTATACAGGGCCCTGCAATAGTGTGTCAGGCGTCCATAATGACCTTATTTACAGGAATACAACAAAAAGTTAAATAATGTAATTAGTTATAAAAGTTCTTTGAATTCCTCTATTGCAGGATCCTGTGTAATATTATGCAATTATAGTTGTTATATTGCCAATATAACAACTATAAAACAAAAAACAATGTAACAAGTACCTACAAGTAACAATAACAACACAAACTTAAAAAACTACTCATGGCAATACCTCCTTGTAGCGAAAGTACATATTCGCGTCTATACACAGGAATATTACTTTGACTTCCTGGTTTCCTGGCTTCCGCATGCGCAGAGTACGAGTGGCCAAATCAATATTTTAATTACCTATGTCTTTACGGGCAGGGAATTTTTTTCATGCCGTCTAGAGGTGCAGTGGTTAAAGCATTTGCTTGTCATGCGGGGGCTTGAGTTCGATTTCCGTCGGTGGCAATGCATATTTTTTTCTACCTTTTTTTTAAGATTTTGCTTGCGTTTTTTTTTTTTAATTTGGGTTAGTTTCAGTTAGTTTTGTTTGGTTGCGCCCCGAAGCAATTGAAGGGCCATGCGTGAAGTCCTAGACGCGTGTAAACGAATGCACCCCTACTATGCTCATGCGGAAGCCAGGAAGGCCAAGTAATATTCCTGTGTGTAGACACGAGTAAGCACATCTACCCCACGGTCCTCTTATGGATCTTAATTAATCCAATTGGAATTCACAAAAGTGACATAATGGGCGGAGCTATATGCAATTTATGAAATTTGATAAATGTAAAAACAAAGTCAGTAACTTTTTCTGCTACACTAGAACTGATTTTGAGCATGACTTGGGTTAGTCTTAGTTGCTTGCGCCCGAGAAGCGTGCGGAGGGCCACGCGTTTTCCCTCGCTCATCTAGCTCCGCTCATTAACTGTCACTTTTGTGAATTCCTATTGGTTTAATTAAGATCCATAAGAGGACCGTGGTGTGGATGTACTTTCATCTCCTCGTAGGAGGTATTTCTCAATATCTACAGTTTGTATTGTTATTCTTCTTCTTATTGGTCTTAGCTGCCGGGACTATCGGCCAATCCATAAAATATGAATCTGCTTACTTTTATGTTGTTTAAAACTGTTTGAAACATATCTTTTTTTGCAAGACCTTTTAGACAGTTTTAAACAAAAAAAAAAGGTTTAATTTTTTTGTTTTTTTTTTCTTTTTATTAAAACATGTTTTTTATCATCGCTGATTTCGGCATAAAACATCTCGGATATCATTAAAATAATTAGCATGTTCAGTTTACCGGGGCTTTTGTTCAAAAATAAAATAGCATGCGACTTCATAGATTGTTGTTTCCTTGACGGTAAACTATTCATCCCATCTTTTTAAGTTAACATCTCTTATGCATGCAATTCAAATAGGATTTTTACTCCTTGTCTGTTATTGCCGGTTTCCTATTAAACGGAAAACAATTAATAAGTCAGATAACAATGAAAGCAGCATGAACATGTTCATTAATAACCAAGTGAAGGTGGTTCTTGCAAGATACATAAAAATACGCGAAATGTTTGATTATATGCTTTCTAATTAATATTTTTAAATTTAATTGTAAATTTTAATCTATTAAAAATGTTGATACCTCTGGCTTCGTTTCCATAACAGTCCTCATATGCTTAATTTAAAATTCGATAATAAATTACAATTGCATAACGCGAAAAAATTAGTAATTTTTGCTCCACTACATGGGTCTCATCCTAAAACACAGATGCGCTAATTCAAGGTAAACGTACGGCGAGTACCGCAAAGGTCCTTGAGACACTATTATCTATGTTTAATAACCAGCCATCCTAAAATTATGGAGTCGTAGACGAAGTGATTTAAGTAACCCGATAGTGCAATGAACTGCAAAGTGTATTGCCATGGTATCATGTGTACAGGGTGGTTCACCAGTACTGTCGAATAGATTTGTCAATTATTATCAGTCAATCTACCTACATACGTGTAAAATACTGCAGTGCTTTTTTGCCAATCGATATATTCAATTTGAAATTAAAAATCTTCACATTATACAGGCCAAGATTCGAAGTAAACTGTACTTCAACCATTTTTTCTAGTGCCTATTCACACTTCCACATTCTGCCGGTTAATTTAAATTGGAAATGGCTAGACTGCTTATTCCCTTTTTCTCTTCAGGTTAAATATTAAGAAACTGATTGAAAATGTAATAATGGGATTCAAACTCGCTATGAAAATTATACTTAAAAACTAGTCAATACATTCCGTGTTTATATTGAAGGCGTGTTATAAGAAACTTAAATCATAGAATGAAACTATTTGAGAGTAGCGTATGAATTTGTAGATTTTGTATAGTGGGTGATGTACAAGGAGGCTCAACGAAAATTTTGCACTTCGATTTTCAGTGTTTATAATGAAAATCTGGATAAAAACGCTCGGGCCCGTCGATTATTGATTTTAGGGAGAAATTTTTTTTACTATATTACAAACCTTTAGCTTCAACCCCTATACAGAGATAACAGTCACCCCAAAAAATTTTAATGAGAAGGGATGTCGAATAATATTTCATTTTAAAAGTGTTTTTACACTGATTATAACCTTTAAGTTTGAAATTGGTGCTATTATTCCCGCTAATATGACGGCTTAACAGAATCTGGGAAAAGTTTTTAGTTTTTAATTAATTAATCACAAGGGCTTCACATTTCAATATAATGATTGGAAAATCTTTAAAGTGAGATATTGTCACGAGTAATTTTAGGGGTAGCTCGTTTATTTAAAGAATAACTTCTCAAAGAAGAGCCTCGTCGCGATTAGTACAATGACGGGGTCTCAATGCTTCCTTTAATCTACCACTGAATGTTCTACTCGTGAGGACACGCCTTGTTTAGCGTGCCGGGGGGGTAACTGAGGTAGACCGGGATCGCGTCACGTGGGGTAAGAAGAGATGATAAAGTAAGCACGTTTAGTTTATAACAATAACAATATATTAACGATAAAACTTTAACAACAATTATTGGTCAGAGAAAATGAAATTCTATTATACCCGATTACTACGGTGCGCATGTTTTCTCGATTTGAGGTACTGTTTGTTGGAATATAAACAAAAATCAATTCCCTAATAAGTATAATCTATGGACCATACATAACTGTTAAGCCGCCAGACATATTAATTTTATTTATGTGACATCGAACAAGAACTGAAAATTGGTGTTATAAAAGGAGCTGATTAGGCATCAGCGTTATGAACGTTAGTTATGCGTTTGTTGTATATAAGAGAGAGAATAGCGGGTCAGTTGATATAAGTAGATCGCGCGGGCACCTTCTAAGTGTTTCTCACTTGGAAAATAAAAGTTAATTAAAACAGAAACCTTTTGTATTGTATTTACCCCATATAACCAATAGGTTATGGGCCCAGTGCACGTCGCGAAAAATTAAATACCTTGAGTTTGCCGTTTTTTAAAAAAAAACTTAGGACTTTTCTTGGGACTTTTGTTTGTTTGGTATTCGGTGTTCTTTTTACTTGTAGTGACAATGGAAAATAAAAGTGTAAAAAGAAACATTAAACCGTTTGATGGTGAAAAGTATAGTGTGTGGAAGTTTCGTATCAGAGCTATTTTAACTGAGCTTGACGCGATTAAAGTCGTCGACAGTGAAATTCCTGTTCCGCTGACCGATGAATGGACTAGATTGGAGCGTATTGCCAAAAGTGTAATAGTGGAATATTTGTCAGATTTTTTCCTGGGTTTTGCAAAAGAAGAAAATACTGCCAAGGAGATTTTGCAGAACGTAGACACTATTTATGAGCGTAAAAGTTTGGCTTCGCAGTTAGCGCTTAGAAAAAGGCTGTTAAGCTTAAAACTGAAGGGTGACATGTCCCTTATTCAGCATTTCACCATATTTGATGAGCTTGTTGGTGAGTTATTGGCTGCAGGAGCCAACCTGGAAGAAACTGACAGAGTCTCACATCTATTGCTAACTCTTCCAAGCTCCTACGATGGTGTAATAACAGCAATTGAGACACTGTCCGAGAATAGCCTTAACTTGGCCTTTGTTAAAACTCGACTCCTTGAGCATGAAATCAAACTTTTAAATGAAGGTCGTGATACAAGCCACAAAGTCCTGATGAGTGATAGAAAACCTGATTTAAACGAAGAGAAGCGTTTTAAACGACTTAACGTTTTTAAGCGTCCCCATAACTCTTACCAGAATAACCCAAAATTTAGTAAACACCACTTTAAAAATAATCAAAAGGCTAAATTTAACCAAAAATGTCACCATTGTGGAAGAAAAGGACATATGAAGAGGGAGTGTTTTTATTATAAAAACACACACGAATATAAAACACCATCAAATCAAAGGCAAAGAACTGTACAAACAGTGCAGGTAAACGAATCAAATCCAACCCAAAATTCAAATTTTGCATTTATGATGGGGGCTCAAAAGCGTTTAAAATATTCGAAAAATAAAATCACATTTATTCTGGATTCTGGTGCCTCAGACCATATTATTAACCGGTCTGACCTAGCTGAAAATTTTTCTACCATGTTCCCACCTGTGAATATTTCTGTGGCGAAAAATTGCGAATTTATAACAGCTATTAAGAAGGGGAATCTAGAAGTTATAAGTGACTTGGGAATCAATGGCACTTTAAAGGATGTCCTGTACTGTCCTGATGTTCCCTACAATTTGCTTTCTGTGTCAAAGATGCAAAATGCTGGTATGACGATACCAGCGAATATTAACTACGACAAGAAGGTCCACTTAATGACAAGAGAGCACTACAAAGGGATCGTCGTTTAATTTCTTCGTTGCCTGGTAACGTTCGGCGAATTTCGCCGCACACAGGTTGAATTTAAATAAAAGCTGGCCATAAACGATATTTTCGTTTGCGGTATATTTAATCAAATTTATGACGAAATTATTTATAGCACTCTAACACTCTATTTGGCTTTGGAAAAACACAATTGATATCTTCTGAATTGTTTGCAGCTCCATGTCAAACTTACGTTATGTTTTTTTTTTATTATTATCACCAAATAAATTTTTTAATAAAGTTTGTATTCAACAGGCTGTTTCAAAAATCTGTTAACGTTTTTAATTAGTTATTATTGATAACAATACTCAAGGTATGTAATAACTAATATTTAAAAGATTTTGATTTTGTGCTAATGATTTCACTATATTTCCGAATACTAATATTCTGACAAAAGACATCAAGAAGAAAATGTTGCTCGATTTTTCCCCATCTTTTAATATTTAATTAAATTTTGGCCTTTTGGGTGTTTTTAAAATTGGTTAAAGGTTTCGCACAATATTTTTACTGTATATTTTATTCCTATTTTGTAATACAATACAACTAAAAAATAGCGATATTATCTTATATCGAATATTGACTCGACTATATAATTTAAATTTAGGCGTGAAAATTAAACTGACAAAAGGATGAGCTGGTCTATGGCCGCCGCGTCAAAGGTCGCCTGCCAACATGATTGTTTTATTTGTATCATGGCCTGCCGATATCGTTGACATGCCGCCGCGGAAAGTGATCCTTCTTATCAAATAGTTTTGCCCAAATACAAAAGATAAAGACTGATATACTACACAGCTAACGTGCTAACACTCCGTAGAGGATATGTGTTGGTGTTATACCTAATTGTACAACAACTGAAGTACTGAAGCCAGATTATCAGAAAATGGCGCGTCGAAATGAGGAGCATTATAAGATCCTTTACACAAATAGTGCCCTATAAAAATCGGCCTCTCCTTTTGTTCAATTCGCATGGCCCTCCGCTCGCTTCGCTCGCTACGGGGGCTCGAAGAAAGGAAACTAACCAGGTGCTAACCCAAACTAACCCAAGACATACCCAAACTAATCCAAGACGTACCCAAAATCAAGAAAAAGACTGTTTAGAAACATAAACTTAAAAAAAATAAAAAAAGGAACGGGGATCGAACCCAGGCCGTCTAGGTGAGACCCAGCTGTCTAAACCTCTACACCACGACACTCCGGAGAGCTCTTGGCAGAAATTGATTGCACCACGAAGACATATTGTAATACGAGATGGATCAACCAATAGGAGACGTCGATTTTTACATAGTGTACTATTTGTGTAAAGGATCTTAAAATGCAAATGAGGATCCCTTATTGGCTAAATTTGTAACGTGCGCAGCTTTCCCTGCTGCTGTCTTGTTTGAGCATTTACGTTTCTCTGTTTTTTTTTTGATTCATATATTGTACGTAAGGTATTTTCAAATGTCATTTAAATTACCCTTAACTCAACGCATTATTAAATTATTGGAATTTTAAAAGCTATATCTGTTGTAAAGTCATCGGTACCGGGTGGGCAAGAAATTGAATAATCGATTAAACGCTTAATATTTTAGCAAACAACTGAATAACCGATTAATCGATATAATCGATCATCCATATTTTCTGAAATATTAATCGATAAGTCGATTAATCGGTAACTTCTTAAAAGTGAATCGAATAATCGATTATTGTCGCCCACCCCTAATCCCATAATATTGTAGTAAGTGAAACTGAAGCTTAAATTTCGGCAGAATCATTATTGCTGATGCAAGACTGATGTTATTATAAAAAGAGGTAATAAATACTTTGGCTGAATCAGCAGATAAAAATTTATAATTTAGTTTTAATTTGTAAATATGGCTTTAATATTACCTTGGGATAGTCAGAATATAAGCAAGTGTTTTTGAACAACAGCTGCACTGATGCATCCATATTTTTTACTAGTTTCGTTCCTATTAGATTAATTTAAGAAAGAAAATGATAACTCTGAAATACATGTATGGCAAAATTTCAGGCCCTCATCAACGCGTTTCTGTCGTCCGCTTAACATTCATTTTGCTCGTGTGACTCCTGAATTAACCTTTGCAAAAACAAAATTTGGATTATCGAATTAAAAATTTAAAGCCCTTTTCTTTACAACGAAGGAGCCCTTAATTTTCAAAATCATTTTCTAAAACGATTTATGACCATACAAATGATTTTTATACATGATTTTTATCGTTAGTGCTAATTGATACTCCCTATATATAAATATAGATGATGAGCAAAAAATTCAACAATTATTTCTCTAAAACACGATATATTAAACGTGTAATACTTAATAACTTGTATGTCTTATTTCTGGTAAACCTTATTATGGCCAGCTTTCCTAGAAATTTGACCAGTGTGCGCCGGGTCCAAAGGTCACATGCCAGTATCATGCTAGTTTTCGCGCGGGGAAGGAGACATACCGTTGACGTGCCGCCGCGGAGAGTGAATCTTCTTATCGTAGTTATTATTCGCTGACGATACTGGTTAATGAAACAGGGGTGACAATATCAAAAGGTGGTAAGACGGTAATAAAAGGTAAACCGTTAAACAATTTAATTTCCATTGAATTAACCATTAATAATTCGTTAATAAATAGTAATTTACATGCATTTGGAACATCACAAACAAATTATCAAATTTGGCATCAACGGTTAGGGCATATTGGCAAAAATAAATTTATTGAGTTAAAAAACTAAACAGATGGTCGAAGATGTAGGTCTTATAGATCATATTACAGTCCCTGATAGTTTATGCGAGGCGTGTATAAGTGGTAAACAAACACGGTTACCCTTTAATAGGCATAAAGATAAAAATTGTGTCAAGAGGCCGTTATTTATAATACATTCAGATGTTTGTGGCCCTATTACTCCATCAACTGTTAATGAGAAAAATTATTTTCTTTTATTTGTTGATCAATTTACTCACTACTGTGTAACATATTTGATTAAAAATAAATCAGATACGTTTTTAAGTTTTAAGGATTATGTTGCAAAAAGTGAGGCTCATTTTAATTTAAAAATCGTTAATTTATATTGCGATAATGGGGGAGAATATTTGTCCTCTGAGATGAAACAATTTTGTATAGACAAGGGCATTAGTTATCACTTGACTGTTCCACGAACCCCACAATTAAATGGTGTGTCAGAGCGTATGGTGCGAACCATAACAGAAAAAGCCCGTACAATGATAAACGGAGCAAATTTAGATAAAGTTTTTTGGGGTGAGGCAGTGTTAACTGCTACTTATCTAATAAATATTTCACCTACTAGGGTCCTTAAGGGTAACAAAACACCATATGAATTGTGGCATAATAAAAAGCCGCAAATAAAGTATTTAAAAATTTTTGGTTCAACAGTATATGTGCATAATAAAACTAATAAAAGGAAATTTGATGAAAAATGTTTTAAGGGCATATTAGTTGGGTATGAACCAAATGGGTATAAAGTGTGGGAAGTGGAATCAGAAAAGTTTATTGTAGTCAGAGATGTTATTGTTGATGAGATTGATTATTTAAAAACGAGGCCTTCGTGTAAAGAGGTGAGTTTGCAAAAACCTCTAATTAAAACTGATCTTTCTGACTTGTCAAAATCAGTGATTCAATTTCATAACTCTGACAGTGTAAAACCAGATATAAATAAATCTGGAGGTGTGAAACCAGATATAAATAAATCTGGAGCCCAAACTGATATTTCTGACCTAACGTCAAAATCAGTAGTAAATACAAATGGATGTTTATCTCAAGACAAAGAAAAACAAAATTTAAAGAGTGCCACCGTTGATGTTCGACAAAGTGAAAGAATTAAGCAATTACCTCCTATTTCTTATAATGAAGATAATAGTCTTGATTATGTTTTATGCGCTCAATCTATTATCAGTAACATACCAACTTCTTATCAGGAAATTAGGAATAGGGACGATAGAAAAGAATGGGAAGGTGCTATAAATGACGAAATAAATTCTTTATTAATGAACAATACCTGGACTTTAGTTCAAAAGCCAGAAAATAAAAACATAGTTACTTGTAAATGGGTCTTTTCTCTTAAAAATGACGAGTATGGAAACCCAATAAAATATAAAGCTCGCTTAGTAGCAAAAGGATTTAGTCAAAAATACCATGTAGATTATAATGATACCTTTGCCCCTGTAGCTCGAATATCTAGTTTTAGGTTTTTAATAGCATTTGCAAATCAACATTGTTTATTGGTACATCACATGGATGTTAAAACCGCATTTTTAAACGGTAAATTAAAAGAAGACATTTATATGCAAGTTCCTGAGGGAATAAAAAGTAAAAATAATGAAGTTTGCAAATTAAATAAAGCACTGTATGGTTTAAAACAGGCGGCAAGATGTTGGTTTGAAGAGTTTGAAAAGATTCTAATAGAAAAAGGGTTTAAAAACTCACCTGTAGATAGATGTATATATATTTTAGATAGGGGTAGTATTTCAAAGAATATTTATATTGTACTATACGTTGATGACATAGTAATTTCAACTGAAAATATTGACACACTGAATAGTTTTAAACAATATTTAACGAATAAGTTTCTAATGGTAGATTTAAAGGAAATAAAATTATTTTTGGGTATAAAAATTTTACGTGATAGTAATAAAATTAGTTTGGACCAAAGTGCTTATATTAAAACAATATTAAATAAATTTAGTATGAGTGACTGTAAATCTGTCAGTAGTCCCCTTGAAAGTAAATTAGACTACGTAGCATTGAATTCGGATGAATTATATGATGCTCCTTGTAGGAATGCTATTGGATGTCTAATGTATTTAATGGTTTGTACAAGACCAGATTTAAGTGTAGTAGTTAACATTTTAAGTAGATTTATGAACAAATGCAATAAAGAACTTTGGCAATGCATTAAAAGGACCTTAAGATATTTAAAGGGTTCAATAGATATTAAATTAAACTACACACGGCAGGAATATAAAGAATTTTTATTAGGTTTTGTTGATTCAGATTGGGGTGGCAGTGTAGATAGTGATAGAAAAAGCACAACAGGTTATTTATTTAAATTGTTTGAAAATGCAACTATTTGTTGGAATACAAAAAGACAAAATTCTGTCGCTGTTTCATCGACAGAGGCTGAATATATGGCTTTATTTGAATGTGTTAAAGAAGCATTATGGTTTAAATCTTTGGCTGCTAGCATTAATATAGATATTATAAATCCAATAAATATTTACGAAGATAATACCGGGTGTATAAGTATTGCAAAGAATCCAACAAGTCATAAAAGGTCAAAACATATTGATATTAAATATCATTTTTCTAGAGAGCAAGTTGAGAAAAATGTAATTAAAATTGTCTATGTATCCACAGGTAATCAAGAAGCTGACATGCTGACTAAGCCTTTAGCAGCACCGAAATTTTTGACCTTTAGAAGTAAAATAGGCTTAAATTAAGTAAGTTAGGGTAAATGGTCTGATTGGGTTTTCCTGGGTTTCCCCAATCCTTGCAGCAAATGTTGGGCCATAATTGTAATCGTCGTTCCCAGAATGCACTAAGGAGGTACCTACTTTAGTTAGAAAATAGCATGTAAGAGTAACATGTATTATATTATTAGAAGTATTTTTAGGTGTTTATTAGGATTAATTTTTGAGGGGGCGTGTTGGAATATAAACAAAAATCAATTCCCTAATAAGTATAATCTATGGACCATACATAACTGTTAAGCCGCCAGACATATTAATTTTATTTATGTGACATCGAACAAGAACTGAAAATTGGTTTTATAAAAGGAGCTGATTAGGCATCAGCGTTATGAACGTTAGTTATGCGTTTGTTGTATATAAGAGAGAGAATAGTGGGTCAGTTGATATAAGTAGATCGCGCGGGTACCTTCTAAGTGTTTCTCACTTGGAAAATAAAAGTTAATTAAAACAGAAACCTTTTGTATTGTATTTACCCCATATAACCAATACTGTTCATAGGTCTTTGTTTACTGTCTTATAATTTATAGTTTTTCTTAAGAGCTGGGTTTTATTTAAGAGCACTAAGAGCTTTCACTAAACCTTTTAACTGATTGTTTAGACACTTGTCTTTCTCAACACTCTGACAAACTTCTAGTCAAGACTTTACTATGGAGGTTGTGCAACCCCTGGCCCTAGCAGTCGTCAAGTAACTAACCGGTACCAGGTTGGGTAGGAAAGGAATTGAACCTAAAGCAGTCGTATGACTAACTCTAGGAGCGGATAGAACCCAGAAGGCAGTCGTCAAATGACTAACCTTGGGAGCTGGAGGTGAGATCAATGTCTGCCGAACTGAGGATTCGGTAGCGTATTTATATAAAACAAAGTGATGATCATTGCATGCATAAGGTTCAAAGTCGCTCCCGTTGATTGCTCGCGTTGTTTATAGTTTCCCTTTAATGTTTGTATAACAATCTTCAAGTTCAAGTTCAAACTTGCGACAGGGTGATATTTGTTTAGTAGCTTATGCATTTTAGTAGATTACAATATCACTGAATCGTTTAGGCGGGAGTGATTTTCACCTCTAACACTGACGGGAGGGATAAGATTCTTTATTTGTAATTCTTTTCATAAAAACGGTAAATACAAAAAAGTTTTCACTTATACCTTTCTGATTAGCTTATTAAATGTGAGAAATGATAGCCATTTACGCCCACTCAATAAAATAAATTTTGTATAAAGCGTTGTCTTACGTTACGTAACATTTCGTGTGTAACTTGGTGGCATTCATAAATTATACGATTTCGCAAATCATCCAATAATTCAGGGTAGCATAAATTTTAGACTGCAAATGACTCTATAGAATAAAGTCTATTTGGGTCAAATCAGGTGACCTTGGTGACCATTCAATATGTTTGGGAAAAGCTTTCATCTTAAAATTGGCCTACCAGTTTTGGGAGAAATGAGTAGGTGCACCCTTTGGCTGAAAAATGATGGTTTCATGGTTTCCATCAGTTTCTACCATTTCTGCATTATTAGTCCATCAAGATTTCCGGGTGAAAAAAGGAGCCAATTAAGTGTCCTCTGTAAATATCCGCCCTAACATTTAATTCGTGGGGAGGCTGCCTATGTACTTCTTGAAATACTCTGGAACCTTCATCTGACCAATATCGGCAGTTACGCCTTTGACAATGCAGTTAAAGTAAAATGAATACTCATCCGATAAACAGGTGTCGAACAAAGAGTTTGGATTATTGCTAAGTGTTTTACTCATCACTTCACAGGCCAACGATTGAAACTATGATCGTTTACTTCTTGAACTAATCGTATTCTTAAAGAATGAAACTTGTTTTGTTTTAGGATTCTTTAGATTGTTGTACGTGATACAATAGACACCTCGGTCAATTTCCTAGTAGCAAACGTGGCGTCCATGGCTGCATGACCTTAAATAGGAAACAAACCATTAAAAAAAACCAAAAAGATTTGGGAGAAACATTCCTTAGAGGTGATGTTTAAGTAACCACTATTCTAATTGACTCCTTTACTATTCGAACTTTCATTTCGTTATGTATGAAAATATTGACGCAAAATTTTAGGGCCATAAAACCGAGCATAAAACACTCGATGTGGTCTTCAAGTATAAATATAGCACGACCTCATAATTTGGGGGTTGTCATTCTCCCTCCTAGGGGGTTGAATCTACGTAGATAAAAAAGGTGAAAGATATTTCCCATTCAAATAAAACATCGTCGACTCTGAGCGTTGTTCCACATTTTCATTTTAAATACTGAAAATTGAGGTGTAAAATTATAATATGCCATTTAAGATAGATATAATATAAGATAACAAAAGATGTAATATTTTATATTTTTACTTATAATGATGCCTGACGGTTCTAAAGGATACTCCCTTTGCTCGCTCCGTCAATGTAAGAGCCCCAGGTATAAATTTAAATTTCAATACAAGTTACGCATCATCCTTTAAAACTATATCATTATAAGCCATTTCTAATTCTAAAAACCATTGTCTATTATTGAAAAGTTGCGAAGGCAATGCGGGAACTTATTAATGTGGTCAACATTACTATAACTCATTATGCTGATTTGATGTTAGCATTATATGAATTGTTATTGCAGTAGGAGATAGAGGTAATATCTACAAGAGAACTCAAGTGTCATATCCCATATGGTTTTTGAAAAAATATTTCTAAAGTTAGATGTTGAAAAACACATTTCCTAAGTGTAAGAGAAAATTTAGGGCAAAGTTTCAATGCTAAACGTAATGATCGGTAGAGCCCAAATTTCATTCATATTAATAACTACTTATGGAGTAGCAAATTTATTCACTTCTCAGCATCATTGCGTATGCATAAGGTGACGCTGAGTTTTTTTGTCGCGCCGCTTTTCAGACTTTTTCGGTTGTTTCGATTCTATTGGGTTGACAAACTAGGTTAGATATGCGTGGATTTCTGTAAATTAACAAAATTACCACCATTGATTAACATTTTTCCTACGACCACTTATGAAAAAGAAAAAACAAGCACTATTAACTTGGTTAGAAAGGTATATCATACACGTGTTGAAAAAAATTTAAACACACGTGTTGGAAAGTATTTTCAACACGACTCTCTTTTGTCTCAATTTGACGGCATATTTGATGGCTTGGATATTGGTAAAATTGGGGATAGGCATTGTAGAAGTAAAAATACATTCTTTGAGTTAAGGTTAGTGTATATGAAAGATAGAAATAATATTCTTCTATTTTATGACTCAACACAACGTTATTAGATCTTGTCATTACAATTTAGGACAGTATGTGTAGAAAAAGTCTTCTCTAATATTTTAAGTTTATTGTTTTCTTTTTAAAATGTATGAAAAATTTTAAAACTGCATTTCAAATTGCCTAAAGTGTAATAAATATTTCCTAATCTATAGAAAATATGAAGATTATTTAGTACTATTTTAACTACTACTACATTTTCAAAGTATATAAATCGGCCATTATGGCTCCTTAGAAAAAGACCGCGGTAATAAATGATTTTTATTAGTTATTGATGCATTTACTAAATTTTTAAAATTATATGCTTGTAAAACTAGCAAATCACATGAAGCTATTCGTCGTAGGTGATATTTCAAAATTTTAAAACGGATTGTATCCGAACATGGAACCATTTTTATCTACGGTCAGTTTAAAGCAGATATGCAGGAACGATACGTAGATCATGTCTTAATTGCACCAGCAGGGGCTCTAAAGTGACAGATGAAGCAGCTAAATGAGATCAGTATTGACATGAAGTAAATGGTATGCGTTAAATAATACGCTTTGTTGAATAACGGGTGAAACTCCGTGTATACTTTTATTTATTTTGGAGTTGATCAGCTAGATAAAATAACCGGTAAAATTAGATTTCACTTAAATAAAACCAATTAAGACTTAACTGCAATTTTTTTGTTTACTGTTCGGCACACACACAAAAAGAGAATCCTACGCCTGTCAACGAGTGGTGCGTGTGCGGAGAAGGTGGTGGACGTTGGACATGAAGCGTTGCCGTTGTAGGTTGTAGTTTCAGGGAAGGACGTTACTCGAAAGTCCATTCCAGGTGTTCGCAACTGAATCGTATGTTAATGAGCAGCTTGTGTCTGACGGGTGTTTCTGTTTGGCACAACTCTGGGCGGAATCATCATCGGAAGTGCCAGCTCGATCGAATACCTTCCGTAGCAGTATCGATAGAAGAGATAGGTCTGCCACTTTTCTTCGATATTCAAGGCTATCAAGGTCTTTAGTCACCTCTGGGTCATCCACAAAATGGACTGCTCTCCTCTGTATGGAGTTTACTATCTTGAGCAAGTGTTTGGGTGCCGAGCTCCACACATGGGAACAGTATTCCAGAGATGGTCTTATCTGAGCCATATAGAGCACTAAGAGCTGATGAGGTGTATACAACTTTTTTTCTCTATAGAGTGCTCCTAGCTTTTTTGCTGCTGCCTTGGATATTTTGGTGACGTGATTACGCCAGGACATGTTGTTTTCTACGTTGATGCCCAGCAAGCTTATGGATGAGGCCAGAGTCAGTGTTTGTTCTGTCATTGACAAGTCAGGTTTTGCATGTTTGTTTTTTTGAGAAGACAGCTGCTTGAGTCTTTCCTGCCTTAAACTAGACATTATTTTCCTCACCCCATTCCACGATGGCGTTCATATCCTCATTGATGGCAGCAATCTGATTTTCGCAGTCATTGGGTCATTGGAGTCCGCGACATGAATGAGGATATAAGAGTGCTGTCGTCTGCAAAGATGTAAATAGAATTGTTTGTCCTGTCTAAGAGATCGTTGATATAGAGCGGGAACAGTGTGGGAGATAATATACACCCTTGATGAACTCCGGCATTAATTTTAAATGCCTCGGAGATGTCCAACAATACCAACTCGGATGCTTCGATCCCTTAAGAAATTGGAAAGCCATAGGAGCAGTGCTGGTGGTAGTCCGTATGCTGTCAATTTGCTTAACAATCCTCATGCCACACCCTATCAAATGCCTTTGATTTGTCGAGAGCCACTGCACGAGATTCGCTCTCGATGGCTTTGGTTCATAGGTAGGTCACGTAAGCCAGGAGATCTCCTGTTGATCTCTGCTTGCGGAAGCCATATTGACGATTGCTTATGATGCCTGCCGATTTAAGATATTTTAAGTGGTCTTCGTTGGTCAGTTTTTCCATGACTTTGGACATGATGGGAACTAAGGCAACTAGACGGTAGTTTTTTGGAATCGTTTTTCTACCTTTCTTTGGGATTGCTTGCACTTGAGTGCATTTCCAGTTAGGAGGAAAACATGCAGTTCTGCA
Source organism: Pissodes strobi (assembly GCA_016904865.1). Classification (NCBI taxonomy): domain Eukaryota; kingdom Metazoa; phylum Arthropoda; class Insecta; order Coleoptera; family Curculionidae; genus Pissodes; species Pissodes strobi. The sequence continues at coordinate 1,188,789 of MU181918.1, forward strand.
TGATAGGGAGAAAAGCCTGGATAGTGGAGGTGTTAGTTCAGTAGCACATTTATTAAGCACTATTGCTGGAACGCCATTCGATCCTGTGGCGTTGTTAGTGTCTAGGGTTTTGAGTATTCGTTATACTTCGCGGTGGCGAAATGCCAGACCTGGCAGTGAGGAATTCACTCTCTGCTATCTTTAGAGCTCGTAATCAGAATCACAAAAACATCCGTCGCAAGTCGGTCGCTATAAATATCAAGTATCTTCAAAGTATCCATTACCGTTGTTGTTAGTCTATATTAAGTATTCAAGGCAAAATGCCACCCAAGACACTTTCTAAACAAAGTGCTGCAAACTCTTAACCACAGAATCCTCTATCAACAAGATACGTGTCTTTCGATGTCTAAATATTGTTGATTATGTTGTTTAAAATTTATTTGGTTTTTAATGCCCGCATCCCTTTGAGTGGAACGTTTTCTCTAAACGTGCATAATTGCGCGACAAAACAAATAATCATTTATTAGATCCTCGTCAATTTCAGTTTTTGACCTCACTTGACCTTGTGGAAGGTTCATTCTAAGGGTCCCTATTCTTCTAAAAATACGAGATAGTTTGCGTACTGGGAGATAACACCCGAAAATGATTGCTCATTCCGACTGTAATTTTCTTTACATTTCTTCGATTGTCTTTGTTTGAGCTTCAATTTGTTTCTTATAGCAGATCGCCAGATCGAATTGGAATAAGTCATTCTCAAACATCGTTAAACATCCTCTAGAAATTTGGTAATGTTTTTTTTTCTGTTTCATCTTCAATCTGAAGAGAGTATTTTCATACCTTAGAGTCCTCACTAGAAGCCCTATCAGGTCGTGAAGGTATGCAGTGTATTTAGTGTCCTTTAATATGTACCTTGGCAAATCATGCATAGACACTGTTGAGACAGAGAGAGGAAATATATTCCCTCTCTCTGTCTCAACAGTGTCTATGCATGATTTTATGGCACATGCTGCAACAGCAAATTCACGCCTTAGACATTTGCTAGGGCAACAACGATAGACAGATGACTCAGCAGTTGCCATACCAAGATGTACTTTTTAAAATTTCTTAATTTACAAATTTCTGTTTCTAGCCTTAAACGACAAATAATACCAATTCGCGATACTCCAGGTATGCGTCTCGATTATATTAGGTATTTATTTTCCACGTCGTTCACAAACGGATACTGAGCTTTATTGCAAAACACTGATTACATTTGATAGAACTAAAACCGTTCAAATACAGAATATTTTCTAAGAACAGAAAGAAGCAAGTTTAGCAAAGCTCTGCCAAGTTGCTGGTTATAAATTATAATGAAACTGTACTGGAATATAACCAATCACACGAATCCCGGTCGAAGACCAGCTTACGGATGGAAAAGGGACATTCTGTAACATTTTTTTTTCGCTGGTTATTAGATGAAGTTGGTACTACTTTGCAATATGGAAGGCTTCTTCGATAAACGGCAGGAAATATTTGGAATGTGGATGTATAAGAGAGCGCTGAGTATGACTTGAATGGATCTCGTCTTCAACGAGGAACTTCATCATACAAGCAAAACTCGTGAACTCCTAACAGATATCAAATGCACCTAAGCCGCGTATACCGGTTATATATTCCGAAACGAGATGCTTTTCCAGCAGAGGTCCAACATTGGTAACGCGGCCACGCTGATACCCAAACCAAGGAAGAATGCCATATACCTAATGGTCACTAACCTTCTATGAAGAAAGGACACCAGATTGATCAGAATGCAAAGATATACCAATTTTCAACATGGACGAAAAATTTCCCTTCGTTCTTCTTTCAATAATACACACGTATCAGTATTTTCTAATTTTGATTTAAGGTTTTACGATTATGTAATACTTGCATATCAACAAATTGGTCTAGTATTTTATACTACACGAACATCAAGTTATTCATCAATGTTGAAAAAACTAAACAAGCAGCATACCATAAAATGTAAATGCCGTCCTTGGGTTCAGTTCATTCCATCGAAAACAATAAACCTAAATTCTTTAAAGTGTTCGAGTTGTCTTGTTAAAATTCTACGAGGACATTTTTTCTATACAATATATTATCTTATCTAGGATCATTAATTTCATGTGCCGGAATGAGACGGTTTACTATGCGATAATGGATGGAAGTGGTTTTGCACCCGGTTTGTTTTTATTTTAGCGTCTACTCTCATATATACGGGTCTTCAGTTGAAGTGTAGACAAATTGCATACCTACTTTGAGAAATATCAGCGATTATTTTTATGGTCATCAATGATGAAATGAGATGAAAAGTTCATCACCGGGTGACTCACTGAACAGCAGCCATTGAGCCTAGATCTTATTCATACGTGCTTTTCTGTATTTTCTTGACAAAAAGAACTTTTGTATTGAGCGTACAGAAACATGAAAAATACAGTCCATGATTATTTTATTTTATTCTAGTGAAATGTGTAAGTAATTAAGGATGACGGAGATTTCTCACAAACTTCTCAAAACCCATATCTTATTTTAGCAAATCTTACTCCTTGGCAGCTTTTGTCCAAAAAGGTGTCCAAAAAGGTGAACCTAGTAAGTGAAATAATCGAATTTAAATGATTTATTGTGCATTGAAACTAATTGTTGCAACGAGTTAATAACGATAAATATCGTCATTCTTTATAAAAGAGCACTGCCAAATGATTCAATCTAACAAACCATTATAGTTTAATTTTTCAATTTATGATTTAATTCTTATATTTTTCACTATAATCATACCTTGCACTAAAGAATAAATGAGCGTTATGATATTAGTTTACGGATATTTCCAAGGAAATGGTAGGGAGTCGACGAAGGTACATAGGTTTCCAAATAGATGCGTACCAAACGACCAAGCATTTGCCGCTATTGAAAAGCCTCTTTGAGCAACCCGTAGTTTTGCCCCTGCAATGATTATTATGGGCGGAATCGTACGAGTAGGACACCGGAAGTTGAAGAATGAATTTTAGGACGAATTTAAGAAAATCCGAATCTGAGCACCAGACACCTAGGTTTGCAGCTTGAAGTTTATAAATATACAGTAAGTAAGATTTTAAGAGAACAAATGTTGCATCCATTCCACCTCCAGACAGTACAAGAGCTTTTACGTCTCGACCTGCAATAATTGAGACTAGGCTTAAATTGTCATAATTTTTTTTATTTACCGATGGGTATTGGTATGACAAATTTACACAATTAACATATTTAATATTGATTCTATCATCTTACACAATGTCTAATGGTTTAAATTACCTGGAACATCTGGTAAGTTTGCATAATTTAATGGATACCCTTTCACTGGCTACTAGACAAAATATGTGGTTCACGCCAATAACTCCCATATCTAGAAAGAACTAAGTGCTTACAAAATTTTAGCTCGTAACGTATTGCATTTGGGTAATTGCTATTTGAAGCGAAGTTGTAGACGAGACGCTTTCGGGTGGAAAGGTAATCGAAATTCAGGCGCAAGTGCATGCAACGCTGCCGGACTAATACGATAGTAGCGACTAATAGGATGCCCGTATATAAAGAATGTATTTCTTACATTATAATTTCTCCAATATTGTAAAAATATATTTCCATAAAGTGTTCTTTCTTCTTTCTATAATGTGGTAATTCGTAACTTATTTGTTTAATTATCTAATACTACTGCCCTGATAAACAATAATAGATAACCTAAAGCTGTTTATCGGTAAGCAAAAACGGTAAATAACGGTAATAGGTACGATATAAGGAAATAGACGACCTACAGTCGCTTAGCGATAAATTCAGACATAAAATTAAAAATAGAATAGAGCCTATTTGTGTCTTGCAGACGTGGAATCCACCGGCGTTTCCTGCGAAGCTACTTTCCTACCATGTGGTCATGTCACCTCGAGAAAATGCCTCTATCTGGCTAAATGGAACCGGGAACTCTCTAGGTCGGCATAGAAAAGGCTGCTGACGGACGTTCAGTCTCACGGAAGGTCCCTTTTTATAGGAAGGGTAACCACACAATTCGTCAACCATCTTTCTCTGAAAATACGGCCAATAATTTCTGAAAATACACCTGACAATATATTGCCAATTAATCTCGCGAAAAAAATCTGGCGGTAATTAGACCTGATGATCGAAAATAACAACGATAATTTCAGATATTGTAGACTGGTCGCTTTTCACCTCTTACATGCTTGAGCGTGTAAGAGAGAAGGTGAAGGAGCCCGTCAATTCCCAAAAAAACCTAAGACCTCCATCAAGAGGGCGCTCCAAACGAAGTTAGGGCTTCGAGCAACTCGGAGCAGCATTCAACGATACTGGTGGATTGCACTCGGAAGTAAAGTAAGGAAAGTATCGACCATAAAAATCGACTAGTTTTAAAGGAAAGAAATCGCACTACCGGATTTTGTAACATTTGCAACGCTACAATAGGCAACTTACCAACTAGAGAACGGTAGTTTATAATCACCATTGATTTAAAGAAATTAATCTAAGTATATTCTGATCCATAGCCAATTACAGTAAAAACTTATTGTTAAGATAGGTAAGTGTAATACACAAATAAATCAGATAATCACGAAACCATTTTCAAGATATTTACTAATTAAAGTAATACTATATCGGTAATAAGGAAAGTCAATATTACATAATCGACAAATATAATAAGTTACTTAAAGCCATCCAACGATAATTTCCATAACTCAATAAACTAAAAGAGTAAAGCATGATATACGATAAGAGATCACCGACAGGCAGGTAACAGTAAATTCATTAATCAAAATGAAATACAACGATAGTATATACGATAAAGAAAGCAAACGACCTATACTCATTTAGCAGTAAATTCATTAATCAAAATGAAATACAACGATAATATATACGATAAAGAAAGCAGACGACCTACAGTCATTTAACAGTATATTCATTATCCAAAAAGATAAATATCAATAATAGTGATAATAAGAGGTTATTAATTAGGAAAAAAAGTATAGATCCTACTTGTATCTAGTACATTTGCAGACACAGGCGTTTCCTGCGAAGCTGCTTTTCCACCATGTTGTCGTATTACCTTGACAAAAGGCTTCGATACGGCTAAATGATACCGCGAACTCGCTAGGTCGGCATAGAAGGGCCGCTGGCGGACGTTCACCCGCAAAGGGAGGAAATTATATCCCACCGAAGAACCCTAGTTAAATTAATAAAAAATTATTGTAATCATCTAAAATAGAAACACAACTAACACAAGTGTCCAACATATCTTAAAAAAAGGGGTCACCACACTATTCATCACACGTCGTTTATAGGCGATAATTATGGTCGATAATCTCAGAAAATACACATACTAGGTTATTTGCCAATTAATTCAACGATACAATAAGGCGATATTTTGACCTGATGGTCAAAAACAACAAATATAATTTTAGATACTCCAGACAAGAAAGGCTGCCAATTCCCCCAGAAAAGAATATATATACCACATCTGTCAAGTGGGCGCTCCAAACGGATACATCTTCGAGCGACTCGGAACAGGATTCCACGACTCTGGTGGATTGTACTCGGAAGTAAGGTAGCGAGAGTATCGACAACACAAATCGACCAGTAAGAGTAAGAGGGCAAAATCGCCCTATTGGATTTTGTAACATTTACAACTTTACAAAATACATATATACACATCTTCCTCATGAAATAGCAATTTATATCATCAAAAAGCCCTTCGATTATTTATTCCTGAGATTTCGGGTTGGTCAAGATTAGGGGTAACATCTAGCTCAGGGACAATAAAAATGCTAAACTATAAACTATACCCGCTAATTTGAGTTTGCGACAACTGATCGTAGCAATAAGCATGTAGGAAACTTGTGACATTTATTAAAAGTTATTTTTTTAATTTTTGCGTTAAAACCTTTGCCAAAAATATTTTTAATAAACCCCTTTTTGCAGTGCCATATTGTTACCCGGGAAACATTTTTAATTAAAGCAAAGGTTACGCTTTTATTAAAGCTCTGCAGCGGTATTAAGCATGACGTTCATGTGCCTTATACGACACACTGCCCTTAATTAATTACTCTGATATTAACACGAATCTGAAACGTAATTATTGGAGTATTATGCGGTTGCTTTGTAAGTACAATGCTATTAGGATTGGGGCTTCGCATGTAATAATTACATCATTTATTGAATGTTACATTTCTAACACTGACATCTTGTTTCAATATAAAAAATATAGACTAAGGGTAAATCAAATGAAATAGTTGCTTTCCAAGTGACTTATATACTATTATTGCCTTTTTGAGAAAAGAGTAAGTATGAAATTAAACTGCTGGATACTCGAACTTACACAAACAGATTTTGAGGCAAATTTTAAAATTAAATATCTTCACCAAAAAAAGTTTTGAACACGATCTGCGGATTTTAAGAGCTAGATACTGTCTGATTAAGCTGTATTGGGTACATTTTTCATAAGACTAAAGGATTATAATATACGGGGTGATCAATAAAGCCATGCAAAAATCACAAAGTTTGTGTGTGTGATATTTCGGCAAAAAATTTTTTTGGTCATTTCGATATGGTTCGTTACTATGGAAACATTAATATCTCTAGACGTTATTGTCAGTTTTTCGATTTAGGCTTTTTAGCCTTGAAGACACTATTAAACATTAAATTAGGTAAAAAAAATCTTATAACTTGACATCAGATTGACGGATTTGGATGATTTTTACAGATTTGTCATCATTTCATGTAGATCTTTTGTGCTTCCAACATTTCATTTGAGGGTTGAAATTACCACATTATACCGGGCCAATAATAAACAAAAACGTAGGGCACAAGAAATTGTTTAGAATTTGGAAGATTGCGCGCCATAAGAACACTATGAATTTGTTTTGCATTAAAATTGATCAGTTTGATCAGTTGAAGTTCAAGTCCATATCGAAATTTTTTTTTCGGTTTACCGATTATTGCCTTCTAAGTGGACACTAACTACTCGGCAAAAAGAGTGCTCTATATTTCGGCATTATGTCTGAAATGCAATAATCATTACCAAACGGTTGAAAAGTTTTACACATTAAATTCAAGTTTTTGGCTGTAAATTAATATTTCCAATCAGGCTCGGAACTAGAGGCGGGGAGCTGAAGCACCTAGCGGCACCTTGAAGGGGAGCCAAAGCGGCGGACTACTTTGATACCTGCATTTAAAACGGTAGGCACCATCGCAATTCTTTAGCAACCAGAGTTGACAAATACCCGTTTTTTTTAAAGAAAAACAAAAAACCCCAACCAGGGTTTTTTGGAAAAGACTCCGAGAGGCGACCGTCATAATAATGTGGTGTCTGAACTGTCAGGATTTTGCATGATAAAAAATATTGTTTAGTTGGGCCGAATAAGAAACCGTTGGTCGGCCGAGGCTGGCCTTGTCCAGTAATTAATTATACAGTCTTTCAAAAAGTTCGCATCATATGAGAAACTTTTTCATTATTGATTTCACAGAAAATTCTATTCTTGACAAAAGTTGATGCTCAGACAAAAACTAATTTTGATGATGCTAAATGAAGGATAAGTTATACAGGGTACTTAAAAAATACAAAATTAAGGTTAAAAAACAAAAATTTTGGAATATCGGAAAACCTTTTACAGGAAAAATAAAGCTCTTATTAAGATAAAAATAAAAGTCAAATACCATTTTTCCAAAAGTGCACTGTTGCTGAGAAAATTCATGACAATTATTGAAAAAAACCCTCTTTTTTAATTTTGTTCTGCAACGATGCCCTTTTGGAAAAAATAGCATATGACTTTTATTTTTATCTTAATAAAAGCTTTATTTTTTCTGCAGAAGGTTTTCCGATATTCCAAAATTTTTGTTTTTTAACCTTAATTTTTGTATTTTTTAAGTACCCTGTATAACTTAATTTAGCATCGTCAAAATTAGTTTCTTTCTTAGCATCAACTTTTGTCAAGAATAGAATTTTTTGTGAAATCAATAATAAAAAAGTTTCCCATATGATGCGAACTTTTTAAAAGACACTGTATAATTAATTACGGGACAAGGCCAGCCTCGGCCGACCAACGGTTTCTTATTCGGCACAACTAAGCAATATTTTTTATCATGCAAAATTCTGACAGTTCAGACACCACATTATTATGATGGTCGCCTCTCGGACTATAGAGTATCCATAAGATTTCTTTTTAAAATCTTGTGGAATCTTCTCCCAATCTTCACGAATGTCCTCACTAAGCTCTTCTAAGTTTCGGGGCGATATCGCGCGATCTTACCTTAAGTTGTTATGTTGTTAATTGTTGTTGTTGATTATATTATGATCCGGAGTCTTGATATTCTGTGCCTGTAAAAACTCCGAGATAATTCGCGCTTTGTGAGGCCGAGCATTGCCATATTTCAGTAGAAATTTGAGGCCGTAATTTCTAGCAAAAGAAACAAAAATACGTTCCAATATTTCCTCCTGATAAACAGCGGCGTTAATGGTTTTATTGGTGATAAATAACTCGGTGTTACCATTTTTCATGACACCTCCACCACCAAATACTTCTTGAAGGGCCATATTTTCCTCCAAATACCACTGATTTGGTCATCGGAATTAATCAAATTAAATATTATCTCGTCACTGGATAAGCAATGGCTCGCTTTATAGTCTTGTAATAACCGCACACATTTTGCTCTATAATATAAAATTTAAGTTTCTGATAGAAAAATTCTCACAAGTTTTCCTTGTTTAATGTCCTTCTCAATGTTCTGTCCGAAACTCTTCCCTCAGTTTGTCATATTAAAGAGTCATTCAGTTTTCTAGAGCTTTTTTTCTCTGATTAAAATCCTTTCGGTTGATTTATTTGTTTTTGTGTGTTCACCCCATTCCTATACTTATGATTACCGTAGTTGTGACGCGACAAATTATAAATTGTCTTTTTGGGCTGACATTGAAAATGTGCGCAATTTGCTCTTTTGACATTCCTATGTTGAGAAGTCGAATGCAATTTTTTCTTTCTGCTGCGGTTAAACGCCTCATATTAATAATTATTAAAATTTACAAAAGATTATAACGTTGAAATGTGTCATGTGTCAGATTATTTCTAAAATAAGGTTAACAGTTTTTAATTTATTTTCCAATGATTACTTTTTTTTAATGCAGTATTGAGCTTAAATTCTAATCTTAAACATTAGGTTCTCTCCATAATTCGAAAACAAAAATTGTAAGAATGGAGCGGATTCATTAAAAGTGCATGCAAGGTGAAATATTTTTTTATGACGATGGCACACACGCCAAATGGACATCCTATGGCACTCGACCAGCGGTGGTTTGCGAAGATGTTGATTGACACGATTTGAGGTTGTAATTAGGAGGAAAAAGATGTCCTGCGAATGAATTCCACAGTGACACAGTGTGCCAGACAAATGAGTCCTTATAAAGCAATGTTCTAGGTGTTTCCAGTCGGACCAGTGTGCCGTCTGTCGTGAGTATCTGACAGGCGGAACATCTTCCGTGAAAATATATGTAAAAAGGCAGATCTCGGCCACATGTCTGCGATGTTCCAGACTATCCAGATCCCGGGTTAACTTCGGGTCGCCGACGAGATGCACAGTTCTCTTCTGAATGGAATCCTACACTCCAGATATGCGAGCAATATTCTTAGCGTGGTATTATTTGCGCTTTGTAGAGCAAGAGCAGCTGCTGCCGTATATACAGTTTTTTCTTGCAAAATAGCGCACTAAGCTTTACGAGGCTGATTTTGCGATGTCAGCAACGCGATCATGCCAGTACATATTGCTATTGACCAAGACACCCAGTAGCCCGATTAACGAGGATGGAGGAATGGTCGATCCTGCTAGAATTATGTCAGGGCCCGCCGTATTAGCTTTCTTCTTGGTAAACGTGGCTGCTGCATTGAACTGGACCAAATTCCTGTCATCCCAAGTTCGATTTTCTCCAGATCTTGACTAATTGTTGTAAACTGCTCATGTCTGCGGTGATAAGTCTCAGTCGCTGGTAAAAGTTTTTCTGATCTAAATTGAGAGACAATAAGGGTACTGCCATCTGCAAAACTGTAAACAGGATTATTGATTTTGGTCAGCAGGTCATTAATATAGATAAGGAACAGAGTGGATGAAAGCATTGCACCCGGAGGCGGCACACCCTCACTGATTGTGTCTGAGACGTGTCCATCAACTGCAACATCCAGAGATCGGTTCCTAAGGAAACTGGCATGCCAGCTGCAGAGAGACCCTGACAGGATGGTAGTTTGTTGAACAATCCGTCATGCCAAACTCTGCAGAATTCCTTCGAGATATCCAACGTAATCGCTCGAGAATCTCCGTAGTTCTCAATTGCTTTAGTCCATATATGAGTGACATATCCCCTGTCGAATCCTTTCTGCCAAAACCGGATTGGTTTTCGCTAATTATTGTGTTGGTCTCGAGGTTCAGTGCCATCAAATTAGCTTGTCCACCTTTTAAATGAGTGTACATTTGTTATTTTTTATTTTTTCGAAATGAATCAAAAAGCATGTTGTATGTCTACCTGACAAGTTTTTACTCTTCTGTATCGAATTATGATATACAGGGTTTTAGAAAAGTTATGCAGCTAACTTACTTTTTTTGTAATCGAACACCATGTATATTATTGCATTTTCAGATTCTACGCGCAATCCTAAAAAATATTGATATAACACACTATATGTCTATTGTCAGCCGTTTTCGAATTATTGAATTTCTAAACATATTTTCCACGTAAATTGAAATGCAGCTCTAGTAGAGCAACTGTTCTCAGGTGTTACGCACACAGGTTACAACAATAATATAATCCGTCAATATTTTGTTCTGTCAAGCTACAAAGCAGTGTCAAATTTACTGTATTTTCGTTTTTTTTTCCTAATTGTCATTATGGTATTTCGCCAGTATAGAACTGAGGATAAGGCTGATTCTGATATACTTCGAATATTTTTAATAAGAAACAAAAGTGCAGCAGCTGCACGTAGGGAATATGTCAGGAGTGTTCCAGGAGGAGCGGCGGTTCCCTCGAAATGGATTTTCTCAAGACTGAATACAAAGCTAGTTGAAGAAGTATATTAAATTTTAAATATGTGGTTCGAAATTCTCGGGTAATAAACGATGACAAATTAATGTCTTAGGATATTTTGAAGCAAATCCGACAACCTCTATCAGTGCTTGTGTTGAAAAAACTGGCATCAGTTTTGGATCCATTAATACAGTTTTGAAGAAACACATCAAATGCAATGCACATAAATATTGCAATGTCCCGAAATTTACTGAGGACCATTGCCGACGAGAGTTTTGCGGAATGTTTCTTAATTGGTACCATGAGGATCGCATTCTTTTAAAGAACATTTTGTACACCGATGAAAGTTCTTTTTCGACAAGGAAAGGATGTAATAGACAGAATACACGTTACTGAGATAGCTCAACGACGAATATCGGGAATCGAACTCTGAAGAACTGAAACGCAGAATTTCGAATGCTATTCAAGAGTTAAAAGAAAGGCCAGAAACTCTTATGAATGCATAAGCCAGGCAATAAAAGTTTATGAGAAATGTCTGCAAAGAAATGGCGGCCAAGTTGAGCAGTTTTTATAGGTATTAAAATAATCCAGGTATTGCAATAATCCTTGTTTATTGTTAACACTTTCGTTTTTAGAATTAATAAATATTGTCGTTAAAAAGTTGCATAACACCTGAGAACAACTATCTACTATAGTTGCAATTCAATTACGTGGAAAATAAAATTCGAAAACGGCTGACAATAGACATATACTGTGTTATACTAACATTTTTTAAGATTTTGCGTAGAATCTGAAAAAGCAACAATATACATGGTGTTCTATTACCAAAAAAATAAGTTAGGTGCATAACTTGTTTTAACCCTGTATAGCACAATTCGATACATGACAAAAAAAACTTGGCAGATAGTCCTGCAACATGTTTTTTTATTCAGTTCGGAAAAATAAGAAGTAACAAAGTTACAACCATTTAAAATGTCGACAAGCTAATTTGATGGCACTGTACTTGAGTAGTCACTGATTGGCTACACGTTCCATGACTTTGGAAATTATTTGCGATAGTTTGAGGACGTGGTTTTTCGTTTTTTTTTTTGTAACAGGTTGCACTTGAGCAATTCTCCAAGAAGATGGGTAAATCCCTTTCCGATAAGACATAGAAAAAGTCTGGAACAATGAGTGTTAGTTCGTTGGAGCAGTTCTTTAACACGATGGCAGGTATTCCGTTTGGTCCTGATGCTTTGCATACTCTTTGAAGATTTTACGAATATCATTGTGACGAAACTTTATTTCTGTCATGGTAGTGTTGACGTTGGATATGGAGGGGAGAGTTTTGCATTGGTGGACGTTTAAGGTAGGGTGCGAATTCCCTTAGCTGTAGTCGCCGTGACGCCGCGATCGTCTGAGGTGGGAGAGACGTTTTTTTAAAGTTGTTACTTACCCGACCAAAAGTTCCTGGAGCCACTGCGGCATTGCGAAAGTTTGGGTTGCATAATCTCTTCGCAACAGACTGAGGGGTCGTTAGTGCCAAAGCAGGTGTCGAGCCAAGGAAAATATAGGTAGAACTTACTTAGATTGTCCCAGTTTGCACACGGATACGAAGAAAAACAAAAATTATAGGTGTGACCAACTGATCGTGCAGCAAATCTTAATTGGGCATTGGCGGGTCATAATGATCCTATATATAAGACAATGTAATACTCAAATAGAAAGATTGTGCCCTTATACCAGTAAGAGATCCAGAAGACCATTTAAGTGAGGTGGAAAGACATGCAGGCCTGATGTGGCAAAGAATTGCTCACAACAGAGAGATATGGAATCAGTCAAAGTAGGTAGTTAGATTAATTTATCCAATTTTGTTCCATCTTTGTTAAGATTCCGTCTACTTGCATGGGTTTTATTACTGAAGACGTCGTGTAGATATTGTGAGAAGGTCAGTAAATTTGTCATAGTACACTGTTTTTGTATAATTCAATGTAAATTAATCTTTAGAGGATCACAAATGCTATCCTATGACACTTTCCTATCTCAACCCATGGCTTCAATTATGTAACCCGAAAGCCTATTCGGTCTAAGTGCTACTCCTTCCCATTCAGGAAAAAGCAGATTACAAATTTGACTTTTGGACACAACTTAACTAGACGTTCCATGGACAACCTATATGACAAAAGAAAACAGAAAAAAAGAGGTTTCTTGCGGATATATATAAAAAGTAAAAAGAGATGAATTCCTTGGCTTGTTCGCATGGCACGAGTTTCCGCTTGTTGACTTCATCAGGAAAAATGGATTCATATGCATACATACAGGACTTATCAAGAAGATAATAATAATTGTCATAAAAATAATTATTCCAACAATGCTATCCATGGTAAAGTCATCAAGGGAAGAATATATTGGGCCCTAGTCCACGATGGACACTTTCTAAATTGTTCAGTTACATTCATTTTTTCAAATTTGAATAATAACACTTTTTTCCATGTCTTGGAAAATTACGTCTTACTTTCATAAAGGCTTTATGTAAATTCGCAGGCATCAAATCTGTAATCCAGGGGGCCGATCCGATATTGCGGGTAAACAAGAGTGCTGCTCTGACTTCACACTCAGTAAAAGGCAGATCACAAAATTGACCTCTACACACATATTATAACTTTACTTGACACTTATAATCTTTCTGAACCATTGAAGATATGTGCGGTGAATATGGTGGCCCTTGGAGGTTATTAAACAAAAAGCAAAATTGTGTCATGTGCCTAAACCTAATTAGACATCGACAAATTTTAGATGATATATATAGAAATTAAAACATTAATGTAATTGTGTGATGTCGCCAAATGATAAATGTCTAAAATATAATCTTTGGAAAATGGCAAAAAGGACAATTAACGCACTATCCAATTATTGGGAACATTTGGTCATAATATTGGCATAGAGAAAAAAAATTAAACAACGTTATAGGAATTATCGGAATTTATGAAATTTTACAAATACCTAAAGCACATAACCTTGTACAAATATATAACTTTAGAAGCTAGAACGTTGTGTCAAAGGGACAATGATAAAGCTACACGCTAGATCATTTACTCAATGGGAGAGAGTACTTCAAGCAAATTATATAAAAAACACGATCTTTAATTAATTATAAGAAGAGTAAACCAAGAAGAATCTTTTTAGCCACACTATGAAGAAAATTATTCAAGTATATAAAACCAAAACCAGTATCGGAGCAAGCGGTTTCTTACAGCTTTGCATATCCACCATTCTCAATACAAAGATGAAATTTGAATCGACGGCATTAATTTGTAAAATTGCAGAACCACGTCAAGCTATCGTTAAGTACCAGTTTGCAACATTGTATATATTGTAATAATATACGTTTACTTGATATCCATAAAACGTGAATTTCCCTTGACACAGAAATTACCTTTGGTTGTCGGCAGCTGACGAGAAATTGAAGACTAGGATAGGGTGGATTTGCAAGCTCGCCTTGCGTCGCTTTTTAAAGGAGACATATGCAATGTAGCACAATAATTGCTAAAGAAATTATTATTAGGTATAGACTTTACACTTATCTATAATAGTAAATATCGCAAATTGGGCCGTAATAGGAACAAATGGTGTAACAAGAAAATACGATAGAACACAATACTACATTTGCATGGTATTTTGTTTTTATTAATAGAAAAATAGAAATAGAAATAAAATATTCTAGAAAACTCATGTTAAACAAAAACAAAATCAAAAGCTGTTCTAGAAACTAAACTACAATAAAAACGAAATAGAAATGCATTGTAAAATTTAAATAAAACAATAAAATACTCTAAAATAGTTATAGTACAAACAAAATTTTCCTATAAAACATAATTATGTAAACCTGGATTAACAAAATAGATGTTTAAATTTGGAAAATACGATTGATTAACCAAGGAACTATGTATGTTAAAGGAAAACAGGAATAAAGTCCCAATATAAGTAGGTATTTTGTTTTTATTAAAAGAAAAACAGAAATAGATATAAAATATTCTACAAAACTCATGTTGAACAAAATCAAAAGCTGTTCTAGAAACTAAAGTACAATAAGAAACGAAATAGAAATGCATTGTAAAATTTAAATAAAACAATAAAATACTCGAAAATAGTTATAGTACAAACAAAATTTTCCTATAAAACATAATTAACGCAAACCTGGAGTAACAAAATAAATGTTTAAATTTGGAAAATACGATTGATTAACCAAAGAACAATTAATAAATTATAATACATAGGTAAGATAAAGCGAAGAATCATTAGTAATATGCCATACAAAAAATATTTCCCTGTTTCTTACTAATAAAATTTGCAATTAAAACTTAAGAATGTGTCTTTTGGCTTGAAAGAAAATCATAGTGTGCGGTAAAGAAATTTTCGGAACTTGTGCGATAAAGTTGCATTTCCACTTGATTTTTTGTAGAACAGAAATGTTCATTCAACAAGAAAATAATAATTTTTTGCACGTGTTTTTCCTTAAAACAGTTTTCTTTGATTCACGAGGAAAATTTTGTACCTAACACATGTGGAGCCCTTAACGACGTCGCTCGGTTAACT
Source organism: Pissodes strobi (assembly GCA_016904865.1). Classification (NCBI taxonomy): domain Eukaryota; kingdom Metazoa; phylum Arthropoda; class Insecta; order Coleoptera; family Curculionidae; genus Pissodes; species Pissodes strobi. The sequence continues at coordinate 1,204,393 of MU181918.1, forward strand.
GCCATCGCGTATGAAAAATTACACTTTCTATACTTGAGAGGATATATCTATTCGAGCAAGTTTTAAATTTAATTTTTTATTTATTATTTATTTCAACCATAATACTTTACGATATGGTTTCTGTAAATAGATACTTGTAATAAACATTGATACTTGTGAAAAGAGCTTCTTAGTAGATAGGCTATGGATATTCTGGCTTAAAATTCGTGATTTTTACATGCAAATCTCCATGAAAACGTTTAAGGTCCATTCTGGTTTTTAAGGTCACTGGTGTCAAGATCCACATTGTCAACTTGAGCGACTATATACAACTTTAGACCGGTCTGACACAGATTCTGACAGGTCTGTATTCAGCTTTACACGGATCTGTATACAGACCTATATCAGACTTGTCTAAAGCTCTATACAGACGTATGCAAAGCTATATACAGACCTATAGCAGGTCTGTCAACAGTTGTATGAGACCTGTGTAAAGCTGTATTCACACCTGCAAAACCTACACAGAGCTGCATACAGATCTACCTATCAAGAGCTGTAGCAGACATGTCTAAAACTGTATACAGACGCTCATGTTGACGGTGTGGATCTTGAGGTCGAGTGACCTTAAAAACCAGAATGGACCTTAATTTTTTTCATGGAGATTTGTCTGTAAAAGTCGCGAATTTTAAGCCAGAGTACCCATAACCTATCTACTAAGACGCTATTTTTCTCAAGTTCGATGTTTATTGCAAGCATATATGTACAAAAACCATATCGTAAATTGTTATTGTTGTAATAGATATATAAATAAACCAAACTTAAAACTTATTAAAATTGAGAGAAAACCCAAAGAAGCGGGATGTGAGTGTAAAAGTATTCCTGATGCGAGTTTTGAAATATTGGTCATGAAGTTAATAAGGAAAAGTAGCGATGCAACAGAAAGAATGGTAACAGCAACTACGATAGGAACTGGTACACCAAGAATATTAAGCCTAACTGCACCATGACACGGTTCTGGTGGAATTATTGTGGAGAATTCTTGGTTCAGGTTCATGAAAATAGCTTCCGAGTGACACCAACCTGGAACCGTTGCTCACAAAGGAAAGGAGAACTCTTATTGGCAACCACAACTATTTTTTCAGTAAAACTTACGCGTTTAGGCTGGAGAAACAAAAAAAAACATACTTCCTGCAGCACAACTCTTCCATGAGAATCCGCTAGAAAAAAAAAACTGTATGACAATGACGGAAATATTGTTATAAAAAGGATAACAAGGCCTAAAATTGCAGAAGTATGTTTTGAAGAAACACTGCTTATTAATATCCATAACCACATTAAGAACTAGTATGGAACACGCAAAGCTCAAAGATGTCAGTAAGTACCGAATGCTTTTCAGTATGTGTGGATACTTAGCATATAAATACTTCAAAAGGGAGTTTAGTCTAAAACAGACTGATTTAACGTAGCAGCTAGCTTTGCAGCTGATAAATAACTCTTGGACCGCAAACCCTCCAGCTGCAAATGAGGTTGGAAATCCTAAAGAGCCAGTTATAATGCCTAGAGATCATGCATCATTGCATAGAGTAGTAAGTCAGATAAAGTACGTGTTCAGAGAAGGTGCATAATTCGTAGTCGAGTACGTAAAAGCTCACGAAAAGCAAAATATAGATGCCATGCTTAGTGGACTTAGGGCTGTTGTGTGTTCTCCAACAGCCGGCAGAAGCGCTTTTACGTACCATATTATTTATTTATTTAAAGTGCTTTATTGTCCTAAAAATATTACATGTAACATTTCTTATTGACAAAGCTTTATAAGATGTATACAAAATATAAAACAAAACGAAGCAAAATCAAAAAGAAAAAAAAAACAACAGGAAAACATAAGTGTGGTGACTTAAAACATATTAAATGGCAAATGTTACCTCCGCAATACACATTATCACAGTACCTGCATTAGTACAGTCAAAATTGTAATCGCTAATTGCAGCCACAGTCAAAATTGTAATGGCTTATTGCAGCCATTTATCACAATAAAACTTTGATAACTCATTATTGGAACACACACTTCATGAGTTAATAATAGAATATAATGAGCCTTCTAGTTCTGCTCGAAAAACTCGTCAACACAATAGAAAGCTCTCTGCAATAAAGAGCATTTTAAACTTTTACGGAAGGCTTTTAAGTCTCTAATATTTCTAATCCGCAGATCAACATGATTGTATATCTTGATGCCACTGTAAATCAGGGAATTCCTGACAAGGCTGGAATGTGGAATGGGCAAGGGAACATTGCCAATCTGACGTGTACCATATACCAGCTGAGGATTGGGAAATTGATACTTATTTTTATGAATTAGGCAAGCCATTTCCAGAATAAATAAAGATGGGAGGGTCAGAATAGAGTGCTTGATAAAAAGGGGCTTACAGTGGGTTCTTGGATGCGCATTGCAGAGATTTCTAACAGCTCTCTTCTGCAGAACGAAGACAGATTGAAAAAGATTTCGAGAGCAAGCTCCCCAGAAGGGCAAGGCATATCTGAGATGTGACTCAATAAGGGCATAATACACGGTACGCGCAACTTCTCCACCAAGCTCTCGAAAGGTAGCCCGAACAGAAAAACAACCAGATGCCAATCTTTTATTCAACTTAACGATATGAGTATAGAACTTTAAGTCTTCGTCAATACACAAACCCAGAAACTTAGAAGAGTTCACAGCCTGGATGGTGTTGTCACCAAATATAAGGCCATCAATAGGACAACTATGTTGGGGTTTGGAACCTTCGGCAACATGCACTAAAACGGAGTTTTATCCACAATACCGAAACAGAATTATTGCACTCGACGCGCGTTTCGCTAACCATGTTAGCATCATCAGGAGATGATTAAAACTTGTCGCCATTCGCCCATTTATACCCTGGAAAACCCCCGACAGAAACTCGAACATTGCATCAGACGTGCTCCTATCAGATCTAAATCCATACTGATTTTCAGTAAGAATATCATGATTATTCAGGAAGGATAAGAGACGATCCTTCACTAGGCGCTCAAGAGCAAAGAAATCGGCCTATAATTTGAGGGAGTCAGTTGATCACCGCCCTTGTAAAGAGGTATTACTTTAGCTAATTTAAAGCAACATGGAAAGGAACCAGATACAAAAGAGATATTAACAACGTGTGATAGAGCAGCAATGGCCCTATCAGGTAGACTTTCCAGTACCCTGATAGATATTCCATCGTCAGTCGCCGCTTTTTTGTTTTTCATAGAACTTATGGTTTTTCTGATTTCACCGGCACTAGTCGGGATAAAAATATTTAATGTATCAGTCACATTCACATTAGACATATATATTAGGGGGTCGGCGACTGGATGAAGGTCTTTGGTTAGATCATTGCCAATCGAACAGTAGTAATCGTTTAGAGAGTTGGAGTCAATATTTATTTGTGAAGATTTACTTGCTCTATTAGTTATTTCATTGACAATAGCCCATGATTCGCCTTGTTTATTTTTAGAATCAGAAAAACGTTTGGAATAATACAGTTTTTTGGCATTGCGAATGACGATTCTGTAGGTTCTCCTGTACAAGGAGTAATAAGACTGGAGCAACATGCTGTCAGGATACGCTTTCCTGAGGCTGTTTAAAAATCTCAGATTTGAGGCAGAAGTGCGTATCCCTCGTGTCAGCCATCTTCTTCTGTCTTTGCGCCTTGGCTTCAAATGAAGGACAGGAAAAGCGTTGTTGACAATATTTGCCAAAGCACCGTGGAAAGCTCCCAGAGGATCAGCCCCTCGCATAACAGAATACCAGTTGAAAGATTCACACAGGTCACGAAATTGTTGAAAGTTATGACTGCTATAAACTCTGCCAAACCTCCTGCCCTCAAAGAAGCGAAAGCAATTCATAGGAATTATGGCCAGAATGGCATTAGGATCCGAGAGATTGGGATTAAACACCTCGCAGCAGACATTCTCTTGTATGTTAGAAGCGATGTAGTCTATGGTTGTAGAGGATATTTTAGTCACACGAGTCGAGTTGTGAACATGCATGTGAAGATCAAAGGAGTCAAACAAGTTGGACAGCCTCAAGGTAGACCTGCTATCTTTATTTTCAAAATCTATGTTTAGGTCACCAGCAAGCATAATCTTATGATTTAAAGGGAATCGAGAAAGAAGGAATTCGAGCCTTTCTAAGAACACGTCCAAATCACTGCTCGGTGAACGGTAGATACACACAATAAAACACCGAAGTTTAACCGAATGAATAATAGAAAATTCAAAAATTTTTTCAATAAGTAGATTATCAAATTTATCCACACCACTAAATCGCCCAGAAGCACACTCATCCACCAGCGCAACAGTGCCACCATGTTCATGACTTGATCTGCTGAATTTCGAAATTACAAAATAGCCCGGGACATGGAGAGGTTCTTCAGGCTTCAACCAATGCTCTGTCAACAAAACTATGTTAGGAAATTTTAAACTTTTAAGGATTATAAAAAGGTCGTCACTTTTATTACGAATAGATTGAATATTTATGAGCATTAATGATATGCTCGTGTCAGAGTTTTTTAGTCTAAAAAAGGACCTCGTTCGATATTGTTACCACCCTGATCATATACATGGCATAGCAACATAAACCAAAAATATTTTTTATATTTAAGTTTTTTTATAATACTATGTTTAAAAATTAGCTTTTCGCTGCCCCAGCCCGTTTTCGTCCCAGATCCCATGATAACCATGCGTTATTAGGTACCTACCTAAAAACAAAAAAATTGCACTACATTGTTTTAGTTACGCCCATGTGCTTGTACTGTAACCCCCTGGCTGTACGCTCTTACACTGTTAAGTTAACCATGGGCTGGGGTACACAGGAAAGACTAAATGTCAACCCATAGAAAACCGGTGATGTCATTCACAAAAAAAAGGATGCTGAACCTTAAGGAACCCACTTTGAGACGGACAATGGTAGAGCTTTCAAAAGGGTTTACTCCTACATATTCGGTAAATAATTCCATTTCTTTAATCAATAAACTAATTTTCTTTTTTTTTATGGCAGTGGCACACACACTAAAGGGAGATCCTATGGCGCTCGACGAGCGGTGTGTGTGCGAAGATGTTGGTTGACACGGTTCTTGAATATTTGTAGGTCGTAATTAGTGGGAAACAGATGTCCTGGAAGTGAGTTCCACAGTGATGCAGTGCGCCAGACAAAGGAGTTCTGGTAAAGCGATGTTCTAGGTGTTTCTAGTTGTACGACGAACTGGTGCGCTCCTGTCGTCTGTCGGGACTGTCTGACAGGAGTTGCCAGGGGCGGGATTATGCAGGCCAAATACTGGGAATATCTGCCGTGAAAGTATCTGTAAAACAGAGACATCTCGGCCACATGTCTGCGATGTTCCAGACTATCCAGATTCCGGGTCAACTCCGGATCGCCGACGAGACGCACAGCCCTCTTCTGAATGGAATCCAGCAGCTTTAGGGTATGCTTTGGTGCGGCACCCCAGATATGTGAGCAATATTCTAAGCACGGTCTTATTTGCGCTTTGTACAGCAAGAGCAACTGCTGCGGTGTATAGAGTTTTTTGTTGCGAAATAGCGCACCAAGCTTCTGGGAGGCTGATTTTGCGATGTTAGCAACATGGTCATGCCATGACATATTGCTGTTGACCGAGACACCCAGCAGCCCGATTGACGAGGATGAAGGAATGGTCGATCCTGCCATAATGATGTCAGGGCCCGCTGTATTGGCCCTCTTAGCAAACGTTGCTGCTTGGGTCTTTGCTGCATTGAACTGGACCAAATTTCGGTCGCCCCAAGTTTGAACTTTCTCCAGGTCTTGATTAATTGCTGTAATCTGCTCCTGTCTGCGGTGATGAGTCTCAGTCGCTGGTAAGGGTTTTTCTGATCTAAAGTGGGAGACAAGGGTACTGTCATCTGCAAAACTGTAAACAGGATTATTCGTTTATTTAATTTACAACTTCCGCATAATTAAATTATGGTTTCTTTTGATGTATTTAACCTTTTTACTACAGTACCAAAAACAGAGGCAGAGGCAGCTTGTTGGTGATCTTCTTACTTCATGTAATGTCAATGAACAACAGAAAATCAATGTATTGTCGCTTCTAAACCTTTATTTGTCTCAAGACTTTTTTCAATTTAACAACAAATATTAAGTATAAACAACCTGATGGCTTAGCAATGGGCAGCTGCTTTTCCCCTTTTTTGGCAGATGTTTTTATGAACAATATGGAAAATAGTCATATAGTCACTCCGGTAAATCGAGAGATCCTTCATTGGTTCCGTTACGTGGATGATTGTCTTTGTTTCCTTGCTTGCGATGCTCGAGGGGCCAACGCTCTATTAGATAAGTTAAATATCATCCACCCGAACATCAATTTTACAGTGTGTCAACAATAATAAACTTAATTTTCTGGATATCACTGTTCATAGAGCGATGAACAGTCTTGAGTTTTCGATCTACAGGAAACCCACTCAAACGGACCACACTATACCTTACTTGTCGCACCACCCGTGGCCACACAACATGGCAGCTTTTCATTGCTATGTCAATAGGTTACTTAATAAACCTTTGTCTACTGTCGAATACAACAAAGAAGTAAATATAATTAATCAAATCTCTTTCAACAACCATTTTGATCCTAGTCTTGTTGACACTTTAATCAATAAATCAGAACTCAAAAAACTTAGAAAAGAACTTTCTCACAGTTTAATAGATAATTCATCCAAAAAATACTTCTCCATTCCGTTTTTTGACTTAGAAACGAACCGTAAGATTTCCAAAACCATTCGCCAATTTGTCAGTAACTCTCATTTATCTTTTAAAAACAGAAAATCAATTACAAACCTTTTTAAATAACACGAAAGATAAAATAGATACTCTATCAAAAAGTGGTATTTATAAGTTGTTATGCAATTCTTGAGAGTGCACCTACATCGGTAGGACATGTAGACCATTAAAGGTCCGTATCACTGAACATTTGAACAGAAACAACTCTGCTTTTGGAGAACATTTGCGAAATCAAAACCACAACTTCAGTCCTCATTCCGATTCAAAGATCCTGCACATTTCATCAAAAAACTTCAATAGGTTAGATTTCATGGAAGACATCGAGATCCACAGCGAGCTTCATACAAATATCCATTGCCTCGACACTCAGGTCAATATTAACATATCCTACATTCCATTACACAGAAGGCTTCTCGACTGAATTCACTTTTCGCCCATACATTTGGAGTTGAGGAAAGTCGCTTAGTCAAGTAATTTAATTTTCAATAATTTCCTCCATTTTTTTACTGCAGTAATGTAATTTAATTTAATTTTGTTTTTTATTTGTTAGAGTTTAGTTAGCCCAGGCTAAGGTCATCCCTTTTTTTCTCTTCTTTCTCTATCCTATCGAGTTCAGTGAGCTTAGGCTAATTTCATCCCTTTAAGTTGGTCCTCTATAAGTTGAGTTAGCTCAGGCTATTATCATCTCCCTTCTTTTCTTTTCGATCCGTCGAGATGAGTTAGCTTAGGCTAAGCTCATCTCTAAGTTAGTCCTCTATTTTCATTTGATTAAGTACTTTCCTTCCAAACCAACTTTCAAACCACCACTCAAGCAGTCAACTGAACTTTCAAGAATTCATTTGCAGATTGGGCACTCAATACATATTATGGCATTTGGTTGGTCTCATCTAGCATAGTAGCAACTCCTTTTGTACTTTAGGTTAACTTTAGATCATTACAGTAACTTTATTTAATTTTATCTCTAAACTTAATACTTGTTTTTAAAACTCTTAAAATTCAAAATTACCGCCGTTTTTTGGAGTATAAGTGTCATCAGTCTGCTTTTCAAGATTGTCAATAACGACACATTAGATGTATCATCCAAAAGCGTGGGTCTTGGTACCATGCTATTATTTTAATTTGCTCACTTAATGATTGTAATCTAAATTATGTGAACCTTTCTCAAAAATGTTACGTACGATGTGTGAAATTTAATTTTGACCATTGTCGATATGTGTTGTTTGTTTGCTTCCATGGATATGTCATTTTTCCACTGACAAGTAAGTAGAAGAGATCCACTAGTTTCCTTCTTATTTACGCACAAAAAGTGAATTAAAAAAAGAACTATCATTCTTAATTAATAATTTAGTTAACCCCTTTTTATAATAAAAAAATTCTAAAAAAATTCAAACAAATTTATAATTGAACGTAAGTGTTCATCTCATCATTTTTTACTAAAAATAACCATTGCCTCAACTCGACAAGATTCGTTGACTCTCCACTGACAGGGGGTTCTTTTACTTACTTTCAGGTAACACTGATGATGGCTACGGCCGAAAGCACTCTGTTACGCTCTTTATAGAATTCCCTTTGGATTAAATTTTGCATGATATACAAAGATTGTTTTATTGCTACTTTAATAAAAGTGCCCTAGTATATATTAACCAAAAAAACATTTACGAACTTCCGGCAAAAGTTGAAAATGCACCATTCTGATTTTTTTCCATTATCTCAAAAACTAAAAAAGATAAATCAAATCTTAAGCAAGATTTAAATTTGCAATAAAACAGTTTCCGAGATATGTACCTAAACCAAATTTTGGGAAACCTTTGTAGAAAGAGCTTGATGATTAATCAATGTTTTTTGTAAGAATAATTTTTATGCCCTTTATTTCATTCAAGTCTTTTGTTTTCTTTAAAAGTCTCCTAAAATATATATAAGTTATTCGACCGTATGCTAAAGTCGCCAAAGATCTCGTCAAATCATATAAGGAAAGCATATTAATTGCGAATTGAGCCGCGGGAAAAGCTACTTTATTTATAGTACATTTATGTCCCCTTCTATAACCGGTTGACTGAAGGTGAAACCTTATTAAAACACCACAATAAATTTCCATTACAATGCTTTTATGGAAAACCCCTGTCTCGCCTAGCTGAAACTTTTACCAATTCGCGGTTGAATTCGTAATTTAAAAAAATACGTTCGAACAATTAAAGTCAGACGGTGATGACAATGTTGAGACCGCAATTTGCTTTGCTAATTACGGTTAATTGGCACAGACGTCCACGTGCATATAAGTAGTAAAATAACCACATAAAAACAATTTTAATTTCGTCCTAATAATAGGCAGCTCTCGCATAACACGGTAAAATTTTTATCGAAAGACTGGCTCTATCGGATAGTTTCGGTTAATCGACGGAAAGTGCAAAGTCCGACTAACTCACATTCTATGAACAAATTTATACTGGAGCTCTGATGTTAAATGTTTAAAAAGTGGATTTCAAGCTCAGGGTTTGGTATGGTATGATAGAGTGGTCGCTCTGCAAGATTTGCCATTCAACAGGTCGACCACAATTGATCTTTTGTGTATACTCTTCTATGTAACACGAAAATGCCTTTCGAGAACCTCAGAATATTTCGAGTGTTGAGCTTTTGTAGATTTCGACGTGGCACAAGCCATTTTCGAGATGCCTCAAACTTTGGCGAGTCAGTGCCTATCATTCGCAGAGTAGGTGCTCTGGCGTTTCAGCCCCTTTTCACCAGTGGTTTTCCCCATTTTCTTGAAGTGGTACCTCCAGGAACCATGTCCACTAAAAAGATCTGCGACCAGTTTTATCTAATTTTTTTGTAACTTGAGAAGCTTTTTGTGTAGTTAGGCGAGCGAGAGATGAGTCTTTTGGCATATCTCTGTCCAGGTGCATTGGCGCAATGTGCCGCTTTTCGCCTTTTTTTCTAATATCTGAGTTCATTCATTACGTGCCCTCTAGCGATGCCACATAATATTATGGCATTTGGTTGGTCTCGCAAAAGACACTGTTTATAACTAGGGACTGTATCTTTAACTTGCTAGCAATTGAAAACCCAAATTAAAACTTTAAACTTGACTTTTATTTCTAATCGTACAGAGATATTAAATTTACTTGCATTTAACTTGAAAGTTTTCGGTCTTGTTATCGATCCCTTCAATCGATCCCTTGTTGGCTGGCAGACTGGCGCATGATTCGTAAAGTTCATTTTGCGCGGTTGCCGGGTTGTGTAATTGTTTAGGATTTAAAACTAAACTATAACTAAGTCACTGGCTGGAACAGACACTATGCGCACCATTTCGTGCGAGCTGGCCAGCGGCTTCGTTGCCTTCCAGACACTTGTGCCTTGGTACCCACATTAGGGTGAGTCTGTTTCTGTTTGCCAATTGATCATGCCACACTATAATGTAGATATTGTCTATATTATTATAGAGGATTCATGTTTATCTTACACATTTTTGTATTTTTCTCCACTTCAATGTACGATTCTTTGGAAAATAGAGCGGCTTCGGCTCTGGCTCCAGAGTGTAAACAGCACAAGTACACCATGAAAAACGGCAAATCTCCGGGAGAGGATGGCCTGTTTACAGAACAAATAAAACAATTTGGCAAGGAAGCTAGAACCTGGCTACTTGAGTTTTTTTAATAACTGCCTGGCAACACATACAATCCCTAAAATGTGGCGGAGGGCAAAAGTGGTTGCTATACTCAAACCAGGTAAGGACCCTGACTTGCCATCATTGCTGTGCCACCTCTTTAAGCTCTACGAACGACTGATTTCGCAACGTATTCAAAGCCACGTTGATACTTCTCTGATCCCTCAACAAGCGGGATTCAGACCTGGAAAATCCTGTTCTGGCCAAGTGATCAACTTCACATAACACATCGAAGAGGGGTTTCAGAAAAAGTTAACAACAGGAATAGTCCTTATCGACTTAACCGCAGCATACGACCCAAACTACTCCAGAAAATATATAGCACTACAAAGGACTTCAGGTTGAGGCAGGTTATAGGATCACTCCTTCAGAACAGACGGTTTTATGTAGAACTGCAAGGAAAAAAAGCCGATGGAGACGCCAATAAAGCGGACTACCGCAGGGGAGTGCTGTGGCCCCAACTCTGATTAACCTTTATACCAATGATCAACCAGTCACCGAACATGCTAGACATTTTCTGTATGCGACGATCTCCGTACAGGATAGGACTTTTAGGGATATAGAAGGTAAATTGGAAGCAGCTCTGAAAATTATGTCCACCTACTACCGCGAAAATGCTCTTAAACCCAATCCAGCAAAAACACAAGTTTGCGCCTTCCACATTAACACACACAAGGCAAACAAAAAACTTAAAAGCTCATGGGAAAGTGAAGAACTAGTCCATGTTGATACACCGAAGTATCTGGTTGTTACTATGGATAGAACGCTATCCTTCAAACAGCACTGCCATAATACTCGGCAAAAAGTGACAGCCAGAAATAACCTATAAAAAAACTTGCTGGAAGTAAATGGAGCGCTAAACCTCAAGTCCTGAGAACATCTGCACAAGCACTTTGCTTCTCTACAGGAGAGTATGCTGACCTAGTATGGTGCCGATCTAAACATACAAAACAGGTCAACGTTGCTTTGAATCAAACCTGTAGAATTATTACTGGGTGTATGAAAGCTACTCCCTTGGAAACACTCTATAGAGCGGCAGGTTTCTCAACACCAACCGAACGCAGAAAAGGCATTGAACATGTTGAGAAGTTTAAGCAAGTGTTTGATGAGCGCCATATCCTAAACGGAAATCAAGAACCAACGAAGAGACTAAAAACTAGAAATAGTTTCCTTCAGTCTGCTCCACTGGACCCACCAGATAACTTTCCCCAGTCGGAACTTCCCTCAACAGGCTCTACCCTGGATTGGAAACATTAAACCGAATAAGAACAGGCGTGGCACTGGTGAAAATGAATATGATCAGATTCAGGAAGACCATTCAAACCTTTACGACTGTGGCGAAATGCAGGATGAAGACCATATCCTGAGAGGCATACTGTACCTTCCGACATATTCCATAGATGACATGTGGATTGCCAACCACAGCGCTATTAACGTAGCTCGCTACTGGGCTGACAAATTTTAGAAGATTCGAATTCGAGAAAGAAAGAAAGACCTTAATCGAGGCTAGCGATATTCTGAATGTTAGCTCGGTGCACTCACCTGGTGAAGGTAAATAACCAAATAAATGACATTTTGGGTTATATGCGAGTATTTATTTAATTAGACCTCCAAATTTTGAAAAAATTAAGAAGAAAAAAAAGATGGTCGATTTGAATTTGACAGCGTCCGTCTGGTGCGCCATCTGCATTTACTTTCCTTGGAGACAGACAAAGAAGGAATGGCAGCTTTCGCTCTCTCCGATGGTTTATTAACATTGAGATGTTCGCCTCTTTGGTTGTCTCAGCCGATACATCAATTTTCGATCTAATTATTATTAATTACTTTTAGTCAAATGACCTAAAAACATTCGGAGTGGGCCAGTATGAACCGGAGGGAAGTGGTGAGGCATAGGAGTATTGTAATAATACACCTTATATAAGCGCGACGCAGTGCTGTACAGATCTAGATTCGTTAATGTCATCATTTCACTGAAACAATATAGGGATTTGATCAAATCACTTGAATTTATTAGGAAAGAGTTTTCGTTTTAACTTCTGCCTTAGAGATTCATTAATGCCTAGTTTTTTTATATCCGTGCGACATTATACCAGATGACCCAACAATCATTGACCACGTGGCTATTTGGTCGTTTCTAAAGATACGATTTTTGAAAAGCACTTTCGGCTTTCCTGTAAGTACAACCAAATCTGATACTTTATTGCCACCTTGTATATATTTTTCACCATCATATTCTGCGTAAAATGTATTGTTAACAATACAATGCCTTTAGCAATTTATTTGGACATTCATTTATTGACATGATAAGCCCGACGCTGGTCGCAAATCAAAAGAGCACCGTTCTTGGTTGATAACAAAGTGGAAAAGGCACAGACAGAACTGGGCTTTGTTGTCATTCAATAAAACGAATAAAGAGGGCATCAGACGATGACAATGAATGCATGATGCTTCGAAATAAACAATACAATGATTTCTTGGCTTCGCGAGATAAGAATCCGTACATATAATACGGAGTCGAATGGCAAATAGCTCGGGTTAAAATAATATTGAACAGGTTGATGCATCTTTTATTTGCCAAGGGATATTGTTATGTTTGCTATATGGTGCAATTTCAAGTGATAGTATAGTATATGATGGTATATGAAAGAATATCAAATTTTGTGCCAATAAAAAGTCTAACCCAGATTAAATAACGTCATGTGTTGAACTTACAGTAAAGAAATTGTGGTCATCCGAAGAAATTATTATGAAACATTAGCAATCACTAAGCAACCAACTTCTATTGCAGATCTTTCTATTCTTTATTCAAATCGTTTGATGGAAGTTCTAAAAAGTACAATAAATTCATAGAAATCCAAATGCTGTATCAGTTAATTGAAAATGATTCCTATAGCTGAATAGATTTTGCGTTCTTTAATTAATTGGTTACATTGTGCAAAAAGTTTCGTTTTTATTTATGATAATGAGATGTTCCAAAATAGGTACCATGTATGTAAACTTCTAACGCCCCTAATGCCCCGGCTTCATAGTCTCGTGAGATAGAAAATCTAGGAAGACACTGCAATATTTTTTTGGTGGTAAATGTTTGTCTCGATGTGTGTATTTTACTTAAACAGTGTTACCTTATGATTTAGTTAATTTCAATAATATTTGATTACTTTTGCCAAAAACTGAAGCTAGAAATGGCCATTAAAACAAAATAATTTTTTGTTTAGCATAATAAGTAATAATTAATTATAAATCTACACCTTAAAAACTCAACAATAAACATTTCTTACTTAAAACATCTTAATAAGTCATAAACCAAACAATCCATTCATAATTAACTGATTTGTAATATTGACACTTCAACAGATTGCCATAGCTTTTCACTATTCTGAGCGTCGTATTTATAATTAACATTTTCATTTTTAGAATTCAACTTTGAATGGAATTCCGGAAGAATAACAAAATTTTTCCGAGGTTTTTTTTTCGAAATTTTTTGTACTAACGTTTTGGTTAACTTTCGTTTGGTTTTGTTGCTTTAGATTAATTATAATTTGCGAAATAACACAAGAAATCAAAAGAAAGGCATAAGAAGTTCTGCGTTATGGTCGGAATGGTCGAATTCTCATTAAATAAGGCGAATGTACTGTCATAACATGATCAGTTGTAACCTTTTGAAATACATTTGGACCGAATTCTTCGAATGCGTGTTCCACTCTGGCACGAAGTTCTTCTATGGCGGTTACATGCATTTTGTACACAATTTCCTTCATTTTGTCCTAGAAGAAAAATCTAATAGGGAAGAATTAAGAAAACGTGGTAGCCAGTCCCATGGACCTTCTCGTCTGGTCCAGAGATCTTAAAATATATTAAAAAGTTCTGTACTGATCTCGTTTGTGCGGTGAGCTGGAGCTCCGTCCAAATGATAGAAACGATTTCGATGCTCATTGAGTGGTCAATGATATAAAAAATCGCTGAGAGTTATTCATAAAATCCCTAAATATTTTTGAGAGGACAAGTTTTCGTTGTAGATACAATATGCAATTTTGTTGCTCATTAACAAGCAAAAGATTTTTTTTGTTTGGATGACTTTGCGCATAGCGCATACAGCCACTTGAGCCACTACATTTAACTATAATATGTAATATTATTGCAATACACAATATGATTATGCATTGCAGAATCTAACAATTTAATAAAGCTCAACAATTCATATATTCTCATTCATACTCATCTAGAGTCTCAAAAAAATGGATATATTCAACGAAACCGACCAAAACATATAAGACAAAGTCACTCGCTTCAAAAAGGGATAACATATAAGGATCAGTACCAAAGGACTACAAATTCGTAAAGCTTTCTCACACACATTTTCACGAAGTTAATAAATAAGTTATAAGTGTTTTTATCATGTCTAATTAGGTATAATTAACGAGCTAAAATTAATAGGCATTAAACGTAATTTAGCCAATTCAACTATTAAATAATCTGAAGCATTCCTATTGTGCTCACATTCAAAACACCAATATTCCAAATCATCAATGCTGAAATTATTACAATCACATGTATTAGTATTTGAAAGCTTCACTTTATAAAGAAGGTAATTAATATTACCATGTCCAGTGATTGTCCTAAAGAGGGTTACATAAGCAATTCTATTTAAATTCTTAAATTGAATAGATGGTTTGGGTACAAAATTTGGATATGTGCGTGTGTACCGCTGTTAGTGTTATTCATTGCATACTTGGTATAACTTTGTTTCCAAATATTACACAAATTATCTTTGATGATTGGGAAGACATGATAGAACTGCAAATCAGATATACAATTGTCACTTAAAATGGTTTCTTTAGCATATTCATCCACCTTTTCATTGCCACTAATCCCAATATGACCCCTGCACCAAATGAATAAAACTTGCATATTTTGTTGTAGTATGTTACATAATCGACGACATATTTCGAAAACTAGGGGATTTTGATATATGTTTTTAGTTATATTGTCTATGGCCTGCAAACAAGATCTTGAATCAGATAGAATTATATATTTTGTTGACTCTTTATTCTGAATAATATATTCAAGGGAATGTAATATAGCAAACATTTCTGCAGTGAAAATACTAGCTTTGGGATGTAATTTTCTGTGATTTTAAATTTTTGCTAGGTGTATTAAAGACACAGCCAACACCATGATCTGTCTTTCATCTATCAGTACATATGCTAATGGATTAAGTGTCCTGTATGTTGTTGTCTATTTGTGGATATGGAGTATATTGTGGATATTTAATCTCTATAGAGCTTAAAATATTGTTATAGGTATCCGTAAACAAAGGAATCTTATCATATGATGTTATCTTATTTTGGAATTGGGATGTTTGCATATAAGCCTCGGCCAGTGGTGGAGAATTTTTATGTATCCAGTATTTTGATGTTAAATTATCTATAGACAGCATATTAATTTTACTAAGTAGGAAATTGTTGGTAATATACCTATACATTTTTGATTAAAAACTTTTGTGCTAAATAATTACGTCTTAATTGTAGAGGCATTTCACCAGTTTCAGGCAGTAGTGCTTGTACTGGGGTGGAACAGAATGTGCCCAGTGACAATTCGTAATTGTAAGCGATCAATTTTATTTAGTCGTGTTTTAGTTGCACTACCATAAAATATTGAAGCGAAATCAATTAACGATCTGGTATATGCTCTATAGAACAGGGTCAGCACCCCAATGTCTTTTCGTGGTTGCTTTTAATAAATTCAGACTTTTTCCTGCTTTTATTAAAATGTTATCTATTTGTTTTTTCCAAGTCAGCTTTTGATCCAGCCAAACACCCAGATACCGTGAACATTTCCTCCAAGGAAAAATGTATGGGCCTAAAGATATATTGTCCTGATACAGCCTAAATTTTTGTTGATGCCGCGTTTCCAAATTAAAAGGTGGATTTACTAAAGCGCAAAGTGCGAAAATGTGGACTCGTCGCGTCGGTCCAAATAATCGTGGTGGATCTTCTACATTTGTTTTTATTTCTTGGGGCATTAACAGACCCATAACGGCTAAAATGTTCTTCAATTCTTCAAAAATATTTCCCATTAATTGGTGGTAAGTTAGGATTTGATTTAGCTGGCGTGGTCAATGTTTCGTCACCATGCCTTTGCAATCCGGTTTCCATGGTGGAAAAGAAAAAATATTACATGATGGCGCCTCCAGATTAAAATACTCTCATTCGGATATCTCCCGGTGGTGGTTGGGGGGGGGGGGGGGGATTCATATAGCCTTAACGCCTGCAAGACAGAAATCGACTGCGACTGGACTTCTGCAACATAAGAGGCATCAACACAAATATTAATTCGGTCCACCAGCACCTAACATCAAATAAGCCTCATACTTAATCTCCATCAGAAACAAAAGTGAAATCGAGCACTATACATGTTCACCTGAATATACCCGGATATGACCTTAACTCCCGATTTCAACGCAACTCTGGATTAGCTATTTTTATACGAGACGATTTATGTTGTCAACGAGAAGGACTTTGATGTCATGTGGTTCAAATTAACCATAGATAGAGCTACCAAATTCATCTGTTGCTTGTATAGACCACCTAGCGAACATCAATATAAACGGCTTTCCTCAAATCTTGGCAATCAAATTAATTTTCTGCAGACCAACTATCCAACGGCAGAAATTGTCATATTAGGAGACTTCAACGTACATAACATAGACTGGTTGAAACACTCCGAAAAAAAACGACGATGAAGGACGAAAAGCCGAGCCATAGGTCCCGGAATAACTCAGTTGGTTATTGATCTATACCAGAATCGCTGAGTATAAAAAATACTTTGATGGCCTTCAGAATCAATTCTTAATTTAATTCTAGAACGATAGACGATAGTTGGCGGATAGTCCTATCTTTTCTAAAAGATCTCCTAGCCTGATACACATGGAAACAAAAACAAAACAAATCAGTTCTTCTCAGAACTGTATGACAAGAAAGGCAAACTACCAGGATATGAAATTATTGGTGCTACCTATCACCACATATATGGATGCGTAACCTATATACGTAGTAACATTGAAAACGCTCGCCTGGTAGGCACCAATATTAGTAAGAATAACATTCACACTATCACGGTGAAGATCGAGGAACTTACAGTGGCAAACATATATAAACCTCTGTTAGCCCATTGGCCTCCTGAAGTGCTGCCGCAGCTCTTCTATCCAGCTGCCCATGTGGGAGATTTTAACAGCCACCACACAATGTGGAAATATAACAGTAATGACTCTAAGGGTGAAACACTTGTAGAATGGGCAGACGAGAACAGCTTCAGCCTCATTTTTGATGCAAAAGATAGGAGAACGTTTAGATCGACAGCATGGAACAGAGAGTACAACACGGACTTATATTTCTCGACTCAAAATCAACCAGTCCACATATCCAGAAAAGTGTTGGAAAACTTTCCACACAGCCAACACCGTTCAATTATGTATGAAATAGGTACTCAGATTAGTGATTACGGCACATGTTGTTTTCTACCTTGATGTTCAGCAAGCTTATCGATGAGACCAGAGTCAGTGTTTATGCTGTCATTAAAAATTCAGGTCCTGCGAAGTTTGATTCTTTTGAGAAGACAGCTACTCGAGTCTTTGCTGCGTTAAACTGGACATTGTTTTCCTCATCTTATTTCACGATGGCGCTCATATCCTCATTGATGGCAGCAATTTGATTTTCTCGCTCGCCTTCGGAATGAGCAGCAGTCATTGGAGGCCGCGACATAAATGAGAATATAAGAATGATCTCGTCTGCAAAGCTGTAAATTAAATTGTTTGCTCTGTCTAAGAGATCGTTGATATGGCGCAGGAACAGTGTGGGAGATAATAATAAACACCCTTGAGGAACTTCGGCATTGATTTTAAATTCCTCCGAAAGATGTTCATCAATACTACCTCGGATGCTTCGATCCCTTCAGAAATTGAAAGGCCATGGAAGTAGTGCTGGTGGTAGTGCGTAAGCTATCAATTTGCTTAGCAATCCGTCATGCCACACCATATCAAATGCTTTGGATATGTAAAGAGCCACGGCACTAGATCCGCCGTAGCTCTCGATGGCTTTGGTCCACAGGTAGATCACGTAAGCCAGGAGATATCCGGTTGAACTGTACTTACGGAAGCCATACTGGTGATCGCTCATGATGCCTGCCGATTCGAAAGATTTTTTTAAGAACTGTTCGTTGATCAGTTTCTCCATGACTTTGAAGGGAACTAAGGCGATTGAACGGTAGTTATTTAGAATCGTTTTTTTCTTACCTTTCTTTCGGGATTGGTTGCACCTAAGCGCATATCCAGCTAAAAGGAAATCATGCAGTTCTGTATGATAGGGAGAAGAGCCTGTATAGTGGAGCTGCTGGTTCAGCAGCATATTTCTTAAGCACTATTGCGGGAACGATATCCGGTCCTGTGGCCTGTGTATGTTCGTGCCTAGGCTTTCCAGCATTCGGTTCACTTCGCGTTGGCGAAATACCAGACCTGGCATTGGGAATTCACTCTCCGGATAGTTGGAGGAGTCTTTCCTTGAGGATCTATGGTAGAATTTGATACAAACACTTTGGCAAGAATGTTCGCTTTTTCTTTGGCCGTTTCCGCTATTGAGCCATCATCTTTGGTCAGTAGTGGGATTAACGTCTTTGAGAAACCGTGATTGGCAGCTATGGCAATTGACCAAAAAGATCTTGATCCGTTAATACAGTTGAGAAGCTTGTTCTTGATCTGCTCGTTATATCCCTCCTTGATAAATGATAACTTTTCACCTGATCGGAGCCACATTTTCACAAGCTTTGTAGCGGATAGTAAATGTGAATTTGCTAGAAAAAGGAGCAGAATGATGAGAATTATGTCCACTGCTGAAGTTATGTTTACTATCAGAAAACAGCAGAGAAACAGAAAAGGGAGATAATTATTTAAAATTAAATATAAAAATAGTGATATGAAGGTTAGATAAAGAAAAAAATGCGTCATATTACGTCAACAAGACGATCGTTTTATGTAGCAAAATAAGTGCTGATCTCACACTTTAAGCGAGATCACAAAAATAGGCTCTTAATTGATTCAAGATAATGTGCGTTGGCTTGGCCACCAATGAAAACTCAACGTTTCTCAATTATAAAGCCGATGAGATTTAATTTGTATTTCTTATCAGAGACAGCCCGTGCTATTACTTCCAAGACATTTAAATATCTACGCAATATTTTGTATTTTCTAGGTTACGTGCTTCTTTAAAAATCACATATCAGTGAACTTTGCACTTTATGAAAACAACTAGAAATGTTATTTTTACAGTGACTATCTTTATTGTTCGGGCTAAGTGAACTGCAATATTAAAATGGCTATTAAACCTCGCTTATGAACTTCCAAAAAGTAAAACAACCAGATAGAAATTTGGTCTCAAAAATTCTAGGGAGTAATGACGTCAATTTATTGACAATCATTCGAGGTATATACAAGTAGCTTTTATCAGGTGATATTGTAGAGTAATATGCGTCGGTCTTTTTTTTATTTAATTTTATAAGGGATTACCTTTTTTAGTAGAAACTTGTATCCATTGTCATTCATAACTGCCATCTTGTAAATTGAAAATTTGGCTACAACTACATATTTTAGTTACTTAAATTTTGTGTCAATTTTGTCAATTTTAAAACATCGCCTAGAGATATATGCTCCTCATGGCATTCCAAATTCTGCCTCAAGTCAGTCAAATTGCCATTCGGATTCGAATTGCACGTTTTCACAAAAATTTATATTAAGCCAGATGTTAGTTAAACTTCTGATAAGATTTTAAAATTTTTTTTTGCAAATGTTACATGGTTTTCTTTATAAATGCATACAATAAAAAATTTAATTAGTTGATTTATTAGGGCTAACTCTGAAATATGACGGACGTGTTCTTCTAAAAGGACGATGTAACATGAACTACTGGTACTGAACTAAATATTTTTCATTCTACAGCGTAATTTATAAAAAAATGGTGTGGTATATTTTAAAGCAAAAACATGGATGGAGTGGTACAGCATCTCAGTTGATTGTTTTGATATATTATTCGACTGTTTATTCCATGGAGTGAGCATTTTCATTCGAATTTCGCTTTGATGAGCCCCTTTTGTAGACGTCCTGGTTTGATTCCAAGATGTTTCCTGCAACCGCTCTTCTGAAATCCAACTGGTTTAATTTGCCTCTCTGAGTCAGATGTAATGCTACGCATTGCAAATGACCCTAACCTAGTATTGTGCAAACAGAGGAACATGCCACTTTCTCCCTCTAATGGATACTTTATAGACTAATATCCCCTATCTACATCGTCCATGTAGGCTTTGTAGGATTTTATGATATTGGGTTGTACAGGGTGGCCCGTTTAAGAGGGGCCTATACCTTATCTCGAAAACTACGGGGGTTGGAAAAAAAAAATTAAATACATATGTTATTCCTAATAAAATGATCTTTTTTTTTTGTATTGTTTTAATCGTCACTTTTTTATATACAGGATGGTCAAAGAAAGTTACACTTTTTTAAATGAAACACCCTATATTTTATTACATTTTTGGATTCTACTTAAAATTCTAAGCATATTTGTTGTATGATGTTATACCTCTAGAGTTAGTAGTTTTACAGCTATAAACAGTTGAAAATCGGTACTTTGGCTAATTTTCACCTTGGTAGCAGGAAGACCATTAAAGATGGAGTAAAATGAATTCCACATTCCTATCTTAACTTTCCAAGAGCTATCTGATGGTGCTAACTGATGGTACCTACAGAGGTACCAGAGTTGGTACCCATGGTACCACCTGCCAATTAGTACCGTCAAATAGCTCTTGAAAAGTTAAGATAGTGTAGTATCCGAGTCAGCCGGCAGAATATTAAAGTAATGCGGCTTTAATATTCTGCCGGCTGATACAACAGCATATCGCAATATTTCCATATGTAGCATTTATTTTATTCGATTCTTTATGCCTCTATAATTAAGCAAAGCATTGCACCGATTGACACACGGCTATTTTTAGATCGAAGGTCGCCGGAGGGGATTGAGATCGCTTCGGGTTGAGACACCAGCGGAGGGGGTGTTATACTTTTTACTGGGTAGTTTTTAAGGAGACGAGCGAGAGATAAGTTCGCGTGTCGCGCGCCTTTCGAAAGACGTTCGAAGGGTATTTCGTTAGACGTAACGAATATATTCTTATCTTCTTAATTTTGGTAGACGACCATTTTGGGGGAATACACTAACGAGTGCCAATAAAGCTGAGACGCGGCTACTTGGGCATTAAGTATTGTATTTATGTCTGTGTGCGAGATATTATTTATTAAATAATAAAAATATAAGTTTGTGTGACGTAAGTCGTTAAACTGTATCAAGTAGATAAGTACTTTCTAACTCTATGTCAACGCGACGTGCCTTTGGTTGCTAGTTTCATGTGTTAATCCTTCGTACCTATATCAAATGATAATAGTTATTTTCATATTAAATGCCAAAGTATCCACTCGGAAAATTATCCAGGACCTTTTATTTCATTACCCTTGGACAACACATATAAAAAACCTACAATAGAAATGTGCAAGAGGTGTTTCACTCATGCAATAGGTGTACAAATCTCATACATTCGTGTTGCAGTCCCGCATACAGTCGATACAGTCCCATGCAGTCAAATGCAATGCATGCAGTCGTAATACAGTCTTTAGGAATTCCTTGCAGTCCCATACAGTTATTGGTGCAGTCACAGGCAGTAGCGTACATTCCATGTACCGGGTGGTCAGTTAAGAAGGGCACTCGGCCATATCTCGAAAAGTAATTATCGTAAAGACTTGCGATAAAAAATTTTGTAACTAAAGTGGTCAAGAGAAAACGCTGGAAATTATTTGTAAATTTCTAAAAGGGCCGCCAGGTGGCATACGCGCTATCTGGAATTTGAAAAGTTGTTTTTTTCCAAATTTTCACCAATTAAGAGTACTTGAAATGCAGCTAGTTTTAAGGCTGAGACAAATTTGATTCTTTTTTGTTAATAACTTTTTGCTCTATTTATTCAAATAAAGTGGTAGGCGATGTTCAAATGTTTTTCCAAACAAATGTCTATAACTTCAAAATGGCTCAACGGATTTCAACAAACTGAGTGTCGTTGAAAAGAGCTTTTCTTAAGCTATCAGATGCTCTATGAGCAAGCTGATTGCTATTGCTTACGTTGCCGCTAGAGGGCTTTTTCTGACATAACCACAAATAAGACAGATTTTCTCAAAAATTTTAAATGCAACGATATTACTTTTTTTACAGCTAAAGATAGCCAAATGAGAGCTTAACACGTCAGTGAAAACCGCATCTCAATATCTCTTTCCTAATCTAAATTATAATTAAAAGTAATTTAAAATACGAAAAAAAATTCATATTTCAGGGAATGTTTCGGTATATATGTCGTTTTTAATTCCTAATTATAGTTGTTTTACCACAATTTATATTATTTTACTGTTAAAATACTAAAATTATATTAAAGATTTGAATAGTAATTAATATCCATTCAGTACGTTTGATTTGCTTTTCCGTCCACACAAAATTATAACTTTTTTGAAAAATCAAATATGCTTTGGAAAACAAAGCAGCAATCATTATAGTGTTGTTGCCTAGTTGTCAATCATGTTAAGATTGCAGCTATTTATAGTGTATGACATATTTTGGTGTTTTTATTCGTAAAGAAGTATGCCTTTTCCATCTGCAGAAGTGTTTGATATGTTTCGTACTTATTTTCAATGCAATGATAATGCAACGGTTGCCGCTAGAGTCCATGAGGTGGAGTATCCTGAAAGGCGTCATCCGACTGTCAAGGTTTTTCTTAAAATCATTAATCGCTTTCGAACAACAGGAAGCATTCATCGTCCTATATATAGAAGAAGGAGAAGAGCACGAACTGAAGAAGATATTATAAATGTCTTGGCATATTTGCAATTTGATCCTCATATAAGTACCAGGCCAATTGCAAGGGAGTTAGGAATAACTCGAACTACTGTTCTAAATATTCTGAGGGAAAACAAGTAAGTAATTACCGGTAAGATTGCAGAAGCGTCATTCATTGGTTTTTAGATAAGTTCGACATTATATCGATAAAATCTGGTTAGTTTAATAATATTTTATAAAACAGGAGCATAAAGTGACACTTTTTTACAAATAACGGTTGTAAAAAAATTATGTTTTTCTTGCATGTTACATCCATGTCACATTACGTTACACCAGGTATTAACGAACGACGATTTCGACCGTAGATTAAATTATTGCCACTGGCTATGGAATATGATTCAAAGAGGATCCTGAGATTCTTTTACGAATTTTATGGACAGATGAGCCCACATTTCGTAGCGATGGGAGCGTAAACAGACACAATGAGTGCACTATTGGTCACACACAAATCCCAACCGGATGCAGCAGATTCAAAACCAAGGTCGTTGGTCTGTAGACGTTTGGTGCGGAATTATAGGCGGTTGTTGGCCCTTGGATTTTCAATTAACGACTTAATGGAGACATCTACCTAAATTTCCTAGAGAATGAACTTCCAGTCCTTTTGGAAAATGTCCCTCTCGAAACTCCTCATAATATGTGGTTTAAGCATGATGGGTGTCCAGCTCATTACACAGCGAGAGTTCGCGATTTCTTAAATAGGACTTTTCTGGAAAATGGATAGAACGAGGAAGTTTATTTTCATGGCCACCAAGGTCTCCGGACCTAACTTGTTTAGACTTTTATTTATGGGGGCGACTAAAAGATCTGGTCTATGTAACCCGACCCACAACAAGGGAAGATATGATTCAACGGATCACAAATGCCGTTCGTAGCATCTCAGTGGCTGAAATCGAAGCAAGCGTGCTGACGACAACAAAAAATCCAGTCCTGCATTGAACAAGATGGCCGTCATTTCGAACACTTAGGCCCTCACTAATTATCGTTAATAAAATATTTTACAATAAATCGATCTTTTTCAAGACTATACTTCTTGCGTTAAAAAGAAGTAGCTTTTAGTGTTTTATTAGTGTTATTGTTCCTCGTTCTTGTTGTAGCCTGTTGGCTTTTAAACACACTCCAAATTGTGGCTTTAGAAAATAGAATTTGGACTAGTCCCAAGTCTGGGTAAAGTATGAGGGAAAGCAACAATATATGTTAGAAACCTTTAAATATACGGAGTTTAATTTTTTTAACGACCACGATAAATAATAACAAAACAACCTTAAACACATTTTTCCTATCGGGTTGGCATTTTAGCAGTAAAATAATATATATATTGTGGTAAAACAACTATAATTAGGAATTAAAAACGACATATATACCGAAACATTCCCTGAAATATGATTTTTTTTTCGCATTCTAAATTACTTTTATTTATAATTTAGATTAGGAAAGAGATATTGAGATGCGGTTTTCACTGATGTGTTAAGCTCTCATTTGGCTATCTTTAGCTGTAAAAAAGTAATATCGTTGCATTTAAAATTTTTTAGAAAATCTGTCTTATTTGTGGTTATGTCAGAAAACGCCCTCTAGCGGCAACGTAAGCAATCGCATTCAGCTTGTTCATAGAGTAACTGATAGTTTAAGAAAAGCTGTTTTCAACGACACTAAGTTTGTTGAAATCCGTTGAGCCGTTTTGAAGTTATAGACATTTGTTTGGAAAAACATTTGAACATCGCCTACCACTTTATTTGAATAGATAGAGCAAAAAGTTATTAACAAAAAAGAATCAAATTTGTCTCAGCCTTAAAACTAGCTGCATTTCAAGTATTCTTAATTGGTAAAAATTTGGAAAAAAACAAATTTTCAAATTCCAGATAATGCGTACGCCACCTGGCGGCCATTTTAGAAACTTACAAATAATTTCCAGCGTTTTCTCTTGGCCATTTTAGTTATAAAATTTTTTACCGCAAGTCTTTACGATAATTATTTTTCGAGATATGGACGAGTGCCCTTCTTAACTGACCACCCGGTACATTCACGAGAAATAGTATGCAGTCGCGGGAAGTCGAGCGTGCAATCTTGTTCAATCTTGTCACAAGACTCTACGTAGAAAGCCACACAAATGAACCTAAGTGCGCGCGCACGCACTATTCCCATAACTTTTATTTTAAATTTTGTGTTCTTTATTTTTACATTATTTGTTGTAATTTTGATGTGGCAGCAGCTAAAATTTTTTGTTGGGAGTATATGCAA
Source organism: Pissodes strobi (assembly GCA_016904865.1). NCBI lineage: Eukaryota > Metazoa > Arthropoda > Insecta > Coleoptera > Curculionidae > Pissodes > Pissodes strobi. Next base: position 1,230,041 of record MU181918.1, read on the forward strand.
ATGTGTATGGCTGTATCAAGGGAGGGCGAGAATTTAAAAGAGTATGGTTAATTTCCCGAATGGTCCTCCGCTCGCTTCGAGGCACAACCAAACCAAACTAACCTATACTATCCCAAATTTAAAAAAAGACACAAACATAACATTAAAAAAATAAATGAAACAAGTCTCTTCACCGACGGGAATCGAACGTGGGCCGCGCCGCGCCGTATCACAAGCGCAGGATCTGGACCACTGCACTAAAAACCTGCTGACTGGACCGTAGAGACATGAGTAAATAAAAGAGTTACGGAAACAGTGCGTGCGCGCGCTTAGGTTATCTTGCTACGCAGACGTTACTAATTTTGTCAGATATTGCTTATAAAGTGGCATGATTTGGTTTTCTTTTGGTTACATAGTAACTTTAAGGCGATTTTGTGAGGTTGTGTTTTGGTTGACACAGATGAATATAATATAAAAGCCGGAAAAAGATATATAATAAATTTTTTTAAATTTGTGCTTAGACATAATTTTGATTGGATGGTTAATGATTTTTTGTTGTAACAATTATCCTATTATAGTCAAGAGCTCATAACGAATTTTCGGTGTTTGGTTTATTCTTCAATTCGCACGGTGACAGTGATACCTTTACGATAAATAAATTGGGAACTGAAGCTCTCGTGGTCTTTCTTTGTACAGGGTATCCGGATTTCGTTGTACTTGCGGGGTAGCTCCATTAATTTTAAAGTCAGCAGGGTACGGTTTTCTCAACACGTTGCTGCTTTTTTGTGAAACGGAAGATACGGTAAACAGATTTTTATAGCCACCATCGTTTTTTAGATAGAGGGTTCTCCCTGAATTTGCACTTTTGTAGCATAACTCGTATTTTGAAAATGGTTAATTATATTGCAAAGGCAAAAACTATATCTTATAAATATTTTAACCTTCGGAACACACACTGGGGTATGACAAACCCCAGCACTTATTTAACAGCGCGCCAAATTTCAAGGCTATAACCAATAGTTTTGGAGCTCCACGCAAATTTAGCTCAGGTCCCCCACTACCTAATGCTCAAATGACGAAACGGCACGTGAATTAGTACACGAACGGTAGCCGTGTTTGCCAGTTCCGGGGTCCCATATACCCCAGTGTGTGGTGCGCGTAACTTTTTGTGATTGTAAGTTGGTGTTATCGATGTAATTGGGCGTAAGAGTAGGTAGGTTTTCATCTTTTTTATATAAAAAAGTATATACAAAATTTTGTTGTAGGCAAAAATGTCTAATTGGGAGCGAATAAAACCTTTGTCTGAACTAGAACTGCTGCAGGATGAAATGAATAATTTGTTATTGAATTTACAAGATAATCCCTCATTGCCTGAAAATGCAGAGACTTCTGACTCAGACGAAGACTCGGACTTTCTGGAGGAGCAAGAACCATCTGATACCGAACAAGAGTTGTCTGATATAGAGAATAGGGAAGAATTAAAAAGGAGAAACGGACCTTTATGAGGCAGGCCCATCTAACAAATCGAGAAGTTCAGTAATAAAAGGTAAAAATGGATACAGATGGAGTTGTGGAATACCAGAAAAACGGGGAAGACTGTAAAGTAAGAACAATGTGAGTCACCTACCTGGTCCAAAAGGTTGAGCCAAAAACGTGAAAAATCCTTTGGAAGCATGGTCATTGATATTTTCCGAAGATATCCTGAACACAATAATGTTTCACACAAATGAAGAAATTGAAAGGAAATTGGAAAAATAGATAATCGACAAACTTTTCATAATCCTACCAATATTGTAGAAATAAAAGCACTTATAGGACTTTTATATTTTTGTGGTACTCAGCAGTCCGTACATTCAAAATTACAGGAGCTTTGGTCCTCTAAATACGCACATTCTTTGTATAGAGCTACTATGCCTCTTAATAAATTTTATTTTCTTACATCCTGTCTCCGATTTGATGATAAGGCCACTCGTGATGAAAGAGGGCAAACTGATAAGTTTGCTCCTATCAGACAAATATGGGAGATTTTTGTGACACATTGTAGAGAATACTACACGCCGCATGAATACTGCACTATCGACGAGCAGCTAATGGGCTATCGCGGCAAATGTCCGTTCAGAATTTATATGTCTTCAAAACCAGATAAGTAGTATGGTATGAAAATTCTTATGATGAATGATACTAGGACGTGGTATATGGTGAATGCGATTCCTTATGTTGAAAAATTCACTACGGAAAATAATGAACCAGTTCCGTTTCATTATGTAAAAAAATTATCTGAAACTATTCATGGAACAGGAAGAAATATAACTGTTGATAATTGGTTATCATCAGTAGACCTTTTTGAAAAAATGTTGACTGAGCACAAACTAACCATGATAGGAATTTTGAGGAAAAACAAACGGGAGATTTCCCCAAGTTTTCTCAGTGGACAGAAGGAGGGTGAATCAAAGTTTGTATTTGACCATAATAAAACTTTGGTATCATTCACGTCAAAGAAGAACAAGGTTGTATTATTGATATCAACAATGCACCACTCAAATATCGTTGATCAAGTTACAAAAAACCCATAATAATTTTGGATTATAACACCACGAAAGGGGGTACCGACACGTTTGATAAGCTGTGCCATACTTATACAACGGCAATATGTACTAGACGGTGGCCAATGAGATTTTTTTATGGGATGCTTGATCAAGGGGGAATAAATGCAATGCATGGTTTTGTATAACTTTACCGGGACCAACTCAAAATTTTGAAGACGAGAATTTCTCAACACACTTGCGTTTGATCTGATTGAACCTCATCTAAAATTCAGGTTGGAGATTACCACTCTGAGGGAAGGATTGAAAAATCTCATTAGAGGTATTCTGGATATTGAAGAATAGCCTCGCGAATTGTCATTTATGCAAAAAAGTGCACGGTGTGGATTTTGTCCGAGATCTAGAGATCGGAAAACAAAACAGGCGCGTTCAAGATGTCATCTTCCCATGTGCAATGAACATAGAGGCTTTATTTGTACAAACTGTGCTGAAAAAGTTTTAGTATAAATTGTTTTCATTTCTATTTCTATGTCTCTTACAAGAAAAATATTAAGTTGTTTTTTAAGTTGATGTAAATACAGAACGTACGTTTTCGTTGACAAAATTTTAGTTTTGACTGGAGCATTTTTTTGCATACGGAGCGATTTTCTTGTTAAACTGTTAGTTTTTCCATTATGTAGAACTTTGCTTTACATAAATTTATCTTCTAAAGACATTTTAAACTTATTTCGTTTCCGATTTTTCTTAAAAATGAGAAATATGGGGTGGGGTACGACACACCCCAGTGTGTGTTTGGTGTACAAAGAAAATATGTATGTGTACGGAAGGTTAACATACAATCAGTTTTTTCATAAAATTCATAATGCTCGATATACAGGGTGGGCCAACGAAAACTTTACACCCCGATTTCTCTTCTTTAAAATGAAAATTTGGAAAACTCTTCGATTTCTAATTCGTGCCTGTTTCCAACCTTGTCACTTCAGCCCCCTGAGGGTGATGGAACTTCACTCCTAAAATTTGAAATGGGTTAAAAGAAAAGGAGTCGAGTGGTATATCATTTTGAAGGTTTTTTGAACCTTATTACAACTTCCGAATTTGACGTCTCTACGCTCATACCCGTTCATGTGAGACCTTGTCAAAATATAGAAAAATTATTTGTTTCTTAATTAATTATTACTTAACTAATGAGAGCAGTGACTACAAAGTTAGTAGATGTAATCAGTGTCAACTGACCTTCGAAATTTGGTATTGCTGAATCTCCAGTACCATATTAAAAACTCACCCCAATTACAATGACTGAGTAATACTTTATTTCGAAGGCCCTTTGACCCTCATTACATCTACCAACTTTGTAAAAATAGTTGCTAGCTCTTAAGTTAATTAATTATTAATGAAGAAGTAACACTTTTCCAAAATGTTGACTAGATGTCACATAAACAGAAATAAGAGTAGAGACGTCAAACCCGGCAGTTGTAATAATGGTCAAAAGATTTTTAAAATGAGGTATCAGATGAGCGAAAGGACATCCACACCACAGTTCCGTTATGGAGCTTAATTAAACCAATAGAAATACACAAAAGTGACAGACTTTATGAAATTTTAAAAATGTAAAAGCAAAGCGAGTAACTTTTTCTGCTAAATTAGAACTAATTTTAGGCATGCCTTGGGTTAGCTTCGGTTAATTTTAGTTGGTTGAGCCCCGGAAGGGATATGCGTTTTCTCTTGCTCCGCCCATTAACTGCGGTGTGGATGTACTATTGCATCAGACGACTCCCTTTTCCATTTAAAATTTTAGAGGAGCTCATCACCCCTAGGGGTTGAAGTGACAAGGTTGAAAATATTCACAACAAGTGTCCCCATAGAATCAGAAATCGACGGTTCCGAGCGTTCCAAATTTTCATTTTAAAGCCGGAAAACCGAGGTGTAAAGTTTTCATTAGCGCACCCTGTATAGACTAAATTTTGGTTTTCTTAAATGGGAGACCTATATATTTTTCCTCGTTTTATACAGTAATGATTATACGAGTAGAATATTCGATAATATTTAGAACTCGTGTAGAGATTTAAATATATTCACCCTGTATTAGTCTATAAGTTCATTCACTTTTATTACCTAGCATAGTCAGCAGTGTGCACATCCTAATTAGCTCCAACTTATCTATCGTTAATCGTTGGAGTACTACCACCGTGCAAAATTGCCCATTAAATCAAACACTATAAATGCGTTATAAGCTCTCTGACTATCAGAAATATTAGCAATATGCACAAAAATGGAACACTCTACAGTCCACTGCTTTTTCGAATATTTATTTACATTCTCATGCAGTCCCATGCAGTCGGTGCAGTCACCTATCATATTTATGCAATCAATGCAGTCAAATGCAATCTTTATGCAGTCAAATGCAATAGGTGTACAAATTTTAGTGAGTGAAACACCCCTTGGAAATGTGAAATTAATTTTACTCCATCTCTAATGGTCTTCTTGCTACCAAGGTGAAAAGTAGTCAAAGTACCGATTTTCAACTGTTTATATCTGTGAAACTACTAACTCTAGAGGTATAACATCATACATCAAATATGCTTAGAATTTTAAGTAGAATCCAAAAATGTAATAAAATATAGGGTGTTTCGCTTAAAAAAGTGTAACTTTCTTTGACCATCCTGTATATAAAAAAGTGACGATTAAAAGAAAAAAAAAAATAAAGATCATTTTACTAGGAACAACTTTTGTATTATTTTCCAACCCCCGTAGTTTTCGAGATAAGGTATAGGCCCCTCTTAAACGGGCCACCCTGTACAATATTTATATGTCTTTCTCCTTTTGTGAATAGCTATTGACATTGTCGATATCAGTATCTTTGTCCAATCGATTTTCAAACCCTCCTCTTTTCGATTTCTCTATTACAGAAAAACAAGGAAGTGGGCATTTCAACGAATCAGTTTGACGTATAGTCCCTGTAGAATATAGGCCTCTTTTTTGTTTTTCATGTAGATGCCTGAATGGTACTAAAAACAGTTGGAAATAAACACTAGATCATTTAGAGAACATTTGCACATTAGCGGATTATGCTTGAGCCTAATTCAAATTCTTTATACATATTATGCAGACTCTCTTATGCGCCCTACTATAGGGAAAACTGGATTGTATATCCGAAACATAAAGCACCAAACCACAGCTTATACCTTAGTTTATTAGCTTGGAACACCTAAAAACCTTTACAAGCTATTGTTCATGCAGGAGAGGTCAAATCAAATGCATGAATATGTGTAAGTATAGTATTAACCCGAAAAAGGACTGTTTAAATAAAAGTGATGTTATTGATGATGAATAACTTGTGGGAGTATTAATTAATACATACACTGCACAGAATAATTATTATATGTTAACCCTTTGTTTAACCAAATAGAATTTTAGTAGCAAAATATGCGTAACGGCAACACAAGGAAAAAAGAGGGATTTTATCATTAAAACTAACCCCATAGCACACCTATGGAGCATTTTTTTTTAACAATGCAAGTACTTCCATGTACTTCTTGTGCTCAACAATTTTGCTATCTTGATTTTTTTCTATATCTAGCACCGTTTTCAAGTTATGAGTTATTTTGCCCCAATATCCATAGGAACAGATAGGTGGCCCACTTTTCCACAAAAATGCTTGTGACCTGTCTAGCACTAAAACAGAGTTTTATTCACAATACCGCATTTTTTTCGGTGTAGCAGGTTAATTGGCTCGATGATCGCTAAGATCAGCTCAAATTTTATGAATTAAAATATCATTATGTAGCTTACTTTTCTCAGTCGTTGGAACAAACGGCTAAAAATATGTTTTAATTGAACAATTATTGTTCTTGTCCACACTTTTTCTAACTATGTACTGACTATAAGCAAAGTTTACAGAATTAAAAATATAAGTTGGTGCACTCAGCGCCAATTCAATGAAATCGTCATATCACAAGCGAGCCGAGGACGTATAAAAATGACCCCCTACATTTTTATACGTCCTCGGCTCGCTTTTGATATGACGATTTCATTGAATTGGCGCTGAGTTGTCGCAATAAGAGCCGAGTTTGACGCGATTTACTTCGGTCAAAGCGCTATTGGGCAACATATAGTAAAATTTCCCGCTTAGCAAGTAATAAATGAATGAATTTAAATAATGAAATATGTTTTCATTAAAATTTTGAAAAATATATTTTGTGAAGTCACAAAAAAAAGATGAAAAGGTAAAGGCCTTATTCAGCATATTTTACAGAAATTACGGTAAATACGATTGCATATTTAAATAAAATTTGTAAAATATATTATTCTTTACTTCAAGAATGAATTTAATACCCCGTGCAAAATTCTTTATTTTAATTTATTTTGGGGATGAACTACATCATAGTTTTGAAAAACTTTACAAATTATTTTGGAAAAAGTCTTGCAAAACTAATTGTCTACATTTTAGCAATTTCTATATTTCGTTAATTTTACCACAATAACTAGTTAGCACAAAATTTAAAGTAATAGACTTTTAGATAAACCTATATTTGCACCCATCTTACATTATTTTGCAAATGCACAAAATATGATTAAAAGTTCCCTTTTTTAGTTGGTAGCACGGTTGATGGAACAGCATATGAATGTATACAGCTTCTAGAAGAATTTGCAAAACTGTTTTCATTAAAATGCAAACCACACATTCTAATACGGCTATGACATTACATTGGTGTATCATTCGCATATTTGCGGGATCCTATAAATTCTAAGGCACTTTTTCAGGCTCGACACGTGCAAGTTTTTTTTTATTACATACTCTATTGTACTCACTATAAATCGATATTAATATTGAACATTGATGGGAAGTAGGACAAATTTAACTTGCAAGATTTGACCCAAACATACAAGTGAAATTAAATAAAAGCTTATAATAAACTAATACACACCTACCCTTTTGGGCACCTAAAGAGCGATATATTGTCTGCCATTCGTCTTTCACAATCAACTACTGAACAAATATTTCGATTTTCGACTAGACATTTTACTCAGAAATCCACCAAAAACAAACCGCTATTTTTGAAATCTCACCCTATACGCCGGACCGTAAACAAATTTAAAATAAACTTAAATTACCTAGCTCTCCACTATAGACTGGTAACAGTCTACCGCCTCTTTCAGACAATACGGATTTTAGCCAGTCCGGTTTATTGTAGTCCAGTTAGTAGGGCATTAAACTAATTGTCACGAATAGAACCGGACCGTCTAAAATCCGTATAGTCTGAAAGAGGTCTACCGGGCAGGCGGGGAGGGGCGGAGTGGAATTTGACGATGGCGCGGAGTGAATCAACTTATATATTTAATTCTGTAAACTTTGCTATAAGCCTATAAGCTCACCCTCGAATTTTACAGAATAGCGGGAGGAAAGTTAGGAATATTATTATTTGGCAATAGTTATAAACATAGTTTTCCCCCTCCCTGAATTGTAAACAACCCATTTTGACACTGTTTTGAAAGACGTAAGTGAGAATTACCAAAAAGGTATCGATTGCCTTTGACGACGGGTTGTAAGTCAACTTACCACCCTTGGGTGGTAATAATTTATGCCACCCTGTATTCATTAAGTTTAAACTACAAACATAGGAGATACTTTTAATTTTTTATTTCATCAACAACGTCAAGCTAACAATGATTCATAAAAATGGAGTAATATTAAGTGAAATGAATATTAATAGTACAATTATTACAATTATGAACATTATTTTCAAAATTTGGATAAATGTTTTCTCGTTTTTTCTCAATTTGTATGGAATGTTCTGACTCCATAAATTCTCCATTTCTAACCAAGTTTTCTCTTACTCTTGAAGTACTGCAGGAGACTTCTGGCTTCCTTATATTGCACAAAATTTTTTTTGCAACTTCCTTTGTATTGTTGACGCTCTCGGCTACATAACTTTCCGCAATAGTTGCAGATTTCCATCCCCCATCCCATGTCGCTTGAGAGCTAAGACATCAACTCCAGTATTTGCTAATAAAGTGGTCGACGTTCTTCGGGAGTGTCCAGTATACTGTTTAAAATTCTCAAAGTTCAGAAATTTAGCAATTTGAGTTGGAATTGAAGAAATCGTGTTCTTCCCGACAGGCTGATTTAAGCACTTTCCATTTTGATATAGCATGAAGAAGCGAGTATTAAAATTCGTCATGTGAGATCTTTTAGGTTTATACCCGTCATTTCTTCTTTTTAAAAATGCTCGAAGTTTAGGATATTTGGAAATATCTATGTTTTCCTCTATGAAAAGGGTGGACTTCAACATGGAATATTCACACCATAAGCTTGATGGAGACTTTAACACAGCAAATTTTTCGTGAAAGTACGCCAAAAGCACGGTTTCTGAAACTACAGTAGCAGTCTTTGTTTGGCACCATTTCTTGAAGTATTGATACGTTGCGTCATATCTCTTCCTCGATTTTTCTGGCAGCAGCGACAGACAAGCGATATTTGCTGATTCTCCTATATCCATTTGGCTATTATACAAACCATAATTAAAATTTTTCACAATTTTTAATAATAAACCGTCAGCTTGACGTTATTGATAAAATAAGAATGTTTATGACGCTATAGAAACCGCCCAGAGCTGTCTTCATAATTTTATGCGAAAAGTATCGAATTAAATTAATAAAAATCCAAGAATAAATTCTGCAGGGAGGAGAAAAAATCTTATATACTCCACGGGATGTATGTTAATAGTCTCGAACTAAATCGTCCTCGACTAGTAAATGTCACTGACATCCCTTATAGTATAAATAACTATTTTGATATTGCTAAGGGAGTTTTTGGACCTATATTTTTAACGACGTTTTTGGCCTTAACTTTAACAACCATAACGATAACTTCAAGGAATTTGGTAACATATTTTGGGCTCACAAAAAATAATAGTGACTATTTCACTAGAGTGTTTTTACTGGTAGAACGTCATAGCAACTGCTCGTTTCCTACTGATAAAACTACTACCTGCCCGTTAATTGAGTGGTTTTTTAGCGACAAAACTATGACAGGTCCATCAGAAAGGTGACTGGTATAACTATTATTGTGAGTTTGACAAACGTCATTAAATAATAATTGTACATTTAATTTTGTTAACAAATAAATAAAGCTTCTGTTTGTTAATACGGTGTATTGTCTAGTTTTTCTCGTAAAATAGTCATGACGAATACCACTCGAGAAAAAATTGTGTAGACAAAATTATTCTCAAGGTTTTATTCAAGTTTGTTGCTTTTCGGCAATTTCGCTCATGGAATTTTTGACAAAATCACTCGCCTGACGGCTCGTGATTTTGATACCAAAAATATCATTCGCGAAATTGTCAAGCAACAAACTTTCATACCTTTCGAAAATTTTGCCGACAAAACTTTTTCTCTTGCGATATATATGAAAATAACGTGCCATTATCTGTCAAAAGTGACATTTGTCTTTAGCTACTTTTACGGAAATTTCGGGTTTTGAGGTGAAATGAATAGCGGTATTGAACTGGTGATAAACAGGCATAATTTTGGCGAAGTAAATTACGATTTAATAAGAAATATAATTTTACGAGATTTTTTTGAGAATGCGGGAGAACAGGAGCCAAGACAAATTTTTAATTTGGAAATGGATCCCGCATTCGTAAAAAATCATTTTCGATTTTCAAAAGAATACGGGTGCATTTTTAATTGATAGTAAAAGGTTGTCTCGTAATGCTTTAATCACAAAGTTTTTCCTGTTAATAAAGTCATATGTTTTTTTACTTCTTCCCATAAACTTGGATCTTAGAAAGGATTTAAACTTTACACCTCCCGAAGCAGGGCTCTGTCATCTTCCTGGCGAAACCGCAGCCTTTTTTTACTTGGAAACTGGATTTGGGCTTTCGTTGTTTCTCCATTTTGAAAGCACAACAAGGCACTATTAAATCAACTTTTCATATACTGTTTGGTTCTAGAATAGTATATTATTTTCTATGGAGGAAAAGTGATACTCTTCATGGCGCGCTCGTGTTTAACAGCCGAACGGAGTGAGGCTGGTAATAGAGAGCAAGCCATGAAAAGTAACTTTTCCTCCAAATAAAATATGCTGCTTTTTTTTTCTTTAAATGTCGACAAATTAATTAAAAAACATCTCTTTTTAATAGTAATAATAATTATTATTAAAGATAAGTGGGTTCACAAGGCGGCTTAGACCGCTGTCGGTGAATAGGCACAAGCTGTTTCTATAGTAATGTCACAGCTTACCAAACAATCAGCTATCCAACTCTTAAAACTGGAACGGTATGCGCATTTCCTCGCGCAGGCCGCCATTTTGGGTTAAAATCTATCAAATTCGACAGTGTTGGCTTGTCGCTCGTGGTCGTGTCAGATGAGTTGTTTGTGTTAGCCAGTGTCGTAGTTACAGTTTAGATATATATATTTTCTAGTTACAGTAATTAACAGTGTACAGGGTGTCCCAAATTCGAGCCTCATCATTGGGATCTCGGAAACTAGAAGAGATACGAGGTCGTTGCGCAGTTTGCTGCTGATCAAAATGCCACCTTACAAGTTTAAAAATTCCGAATACTTCCGAAGATTTTTCGAAAAAACCGAATATTCGCGATTTCATTTTTATTTTTTTTATGACTCTATTTGAATACATATAACAAAATATATTTCACATTTTCATTGCTACTTTTTCTGTTCTTCAAGATGGTGTTATCAGATTTTCAAGCTGACGTTTCGTCTTTGAGCTGCGATCATCAACTTTGTTTTTTTTAAATACGGCCCTGGATTTTTTATTACGGATATTAGGAGCTTCTAAGGTCCCAAAACCAATGATGTAACGCACTTATTCGAAACATTCATATTAGTGACATTTTCCATAAGAACTCATGTGTTAGAGAGTAACAGAAAATAAATTTTTAATAGGATTAAAAACAAAAACCTTTTTTTACGCATTAACGTCTTGCATAAAGAAAGCTTAAAAACTACCATAAGAAGTGAGTAATAAATAATATAATTATTAGAGTGTCAACCCTCAAACCATAGGCTCTGGGCGATATTTTTAGCAATTTACCCAAGTAAATAGTTGTGTGGGATTAGATATGGAACAAATAATAAATTTCACATTCTCATTGTTGTATTGCACTTTTTCGAAAAAATCATTTTAGTGATTTCCTGGTAAGATCTTACCAAAAATCAGTTTTCTGTCTCTCTCTAACACATGAGTTCTTATGGACAATGTCACTAATATTAATTTTTCAAATAAGTGCAATACATCATTGGTTTTGGGACCTTAACAGCTTTTAAAAACGGTAATAAAAAATCCAGGGCCATATTTAAAACAACACAGTTGATGATGGTAGCTCAAAGACGAAACGTCGGTTTGAAAATCTGATAACACCATCTTGTAGAATAGAAAAAGTAGCAATGAGAATGTGAAATTTATTTTGTTATATCTATTCAAATAGAGTCATACAAAAATAAAAATGAAATCGCGAATATTTGGTTTTTCCAAAAATCTTCGGAATTTTTAAACTTGTAAAGTGGCATTTTGATCAGCACCAAATCGCGCAACTTTGCCTCTATTTAACCGACCTTGTATCTCTTCTACTTCCCGAGATCCCAATGATGAGGCTCGAATTTGGGACACCCTGTACATACGTTCTTGGACAAACTACTTATTTTATAATATCTGTGTTGTATATAATAGAAATGGATATACCGCGAGGTGGACACGTTTGTGCCGCTAAAAACTGCAGTGCGAAAAGATATGAATCTAACATAAAAATAAGTTTTTTTAGACTTCCCAAAGATGCCATTAGGTAAGTTTTTTTGACAAGCACCTTAAAAATTATGTACCTTGTAGCCTAGAAATATTTTTCATTAATGTAAGCATAGCTGTTTTTACTGGAATGTAAGTAATTTTGAATGTAATACTTCTTACTATGAAATTGTTTATCCCAAAATGAAGATTATGTTACAAATTACCTTAAACAAATTAATTGTTTTAGAAGTTATTTGTGTTTTTAGAGCGTAAAGTAACGGATTGCCGCTTGAGAAAGAATGTTACCGCGGAGCGCGTTAACCTTTCGAAAATGGCAACTTTCTTTGCGCTCAAAAAATACACAGAACTTTTTCTATAGCCGCATTTTTTAAAATTAAATGCACATTTTTCTCTATACTTATTCTGAAATTTGCAAATGACTTGTCATTTTTCGCATATTATATTCGGGCATATTTAGAGCAGGAGTGCCAGCAACCATTGTAACAAACGCACGACTGTCATTTATTTATATTTTTGGTTGCCATGACTATTCATAGCACACTCGACGGAAAAAGTAAGAATTTTCTTTTCCATGGCCGCTTCTAGAGCATAAAATAAGGATGCCGCGGCATTCGTCGATTTTGCGATTTCATTTGAAATTAGTAATTAGTTATTTTGCGCACGGCTGTAGAAAAACAATTATTGTACAGGGTGGCCCGTTTAAGAGGGGCCTATACCTTATCTCGAAAACGACGGGAGTTGTAAAAAAATTAAATACAAAAGTTGTTCCTAGTAAAATAATCTTTATTTTTTATATTTTTTAGTCGGCACTTTTTTATATACAGGGTGATTAAACAAAGTTATATTTTTTTCAATGAAACACCCTATATTTTATTACATTTTTGGATTCTATTTAAAGTTCTAAGCATATTTGATGTATGATGTTATACCTCTAGAGTTAGTACTTTTACAGCTATAAACAGTTGAAAATCGGTACTTTGGTTACTTTTCACCCTGGTATCAAGAATGCCATTAGAGATTGAGCAAAAGTAATTCCACATTCCTATCTTAACTTTTCAAGAGCTATCTGACGGTACTAACTGGCAGGTGGTACGATGGGTACCAAATCTGGTACCTCGGAATGTGAAATTAATTTTACTCCATCTCTAATGGTCTTCTTGCTACCAAGGTGAAAATTAGCCAAAGTACCGATTTTCAACTGTTTATATAGCTGTGAAAGTACTATGTGTACATCAAATATTCTGAGAATTTTAAGTAGAATCCAAAAATGTAATAAAATATAGAAGGTTTCCTTAGAAAATGTAACTTTGTTTATATATAAAAAAGTGACAATTAAAAAAATGCAATAAAATAAAGATCATTTTACTAAGAACAACTTTTGTATTTAGTTTTTTTTTTGCAACTCCCGTAGTTTTCGAGATAAGCTATAGGCCCCTCTTAAAAGGGCGACCATGTACAAAATTAACATAATTAAAAACTCATATCCATAGCTCTTCAAACCTTAACACATTTATTTATACAAGTATTGTATATTGCATCCAATCAACGATGAAACTAAAAAAAAATAAGATATAATATCAAAAATCCAATCCTGTCTATTTAAAATTGAATACTCCTTATCCCGGCCCTGTGTTTTCACCCGAAATGGCGTCGGTGACGTCAGATTTTTATTTCCACTTTGGCAGGAGAGTCGGCCAGCTGATTGTTTGGTAAGCTGTGGTAATGTAACATAAAGCTGTCAGTGGTCAGTGTCAACAATAATTAATTTTTTTAAATTGCGTCTCCGATTGCGTTTTAATTCCGTATTGATAAGCAGTTATTGAGTAAGTTCGATTAAATAATAACCAATGTGTTCCTAAATTAGTGATTTTTTAGAAATGCAGTGCACAAATTGAGTGATAAATACAAATTTTAGTTTAATAACTAATGAGTTGTTGACGCTTGATTTATTGTTTTTTTTGTATCTATGTTGGTATGACAACACCTTTAACTCCGCCGGCGAAAAAGTGAAAAATAAAGCTCCGGCGGAGGAAAAATGAAACTTCACGGCCGCCTACACAGTCCAGTAATGACGGATTTACTGACGTTTGAAGAAAATAGTATATTATTTTATATGGAGGAAAAGTGATACTTTTCATGGCGCGCTCGTGTTTAACAGCCGAACGGAGTGAGGCTGGTAATAGAGAGCAAGCCATGAAAAGTAACTTTTCCTCCAAATAAAATATGCTGTTTTTTCTTCAAATGTCGACAAATTAATGCAAAAACATCTCTTTTTAATAGTAATAATATCTAATTATTATTAAAGATAAATGGGTTCGCAAGGCGGCTTAGACCACGGTCGTAGGTGGCCTTGCTTAGACCGGTGTCGGTGAATTTGTAACATGAAGCTGTCAGTGAACACTGTCAACAATAATTATTTTTTAAAGATTGCGTCTCCGATTGCGTTTTAATTCCCTATTGATAAGCAGTTATTGAGTAAGTTCGATTAAATAATAACCAATTTGTTCCTAAATTAGTGATTTTTAGAAATGTAGTCACAAATTGAGTGATAAATACAAATTGTAGTTTAATAAATGTTGAGTTGTTGACGCTTATTTTGTTGTCTGTTTGTATTGTATCTATGTTGCTATGACAACACTTTTACCTCCGCCGGCGGAAAAGTGAAAAGTAAAGCTCCGGCGGAGGAAAAACGAAACTTCACGGCCGCCTACACAGTCGAGTAATGACGGATTTACTGACGTTTGAAGAAAAAAGCTTTTGTCACTTATTTGTGTTCACTACCTTTATATAATATGTACTCTAAATATTTATAATATATGTACCTCAGCCATAAAATTGCTTCCTGTAATTTTTTTCTTTCCTAGTCAATAAGGTCAAAGTTTTAAAAAAATAATTAAAATTTCGCCGAAACTCTCACAACGCCAAACAATTCACCCAAACTTGCATATACCTCAAAATAAATATATGTCAATCAAGAACTGTCAAATGTAAAATAACGATAACACCGAATCGTTAAATGCCCTCGTAAATAAAGTTACTCTTTATGCTTATTTCATTTACCTCCCCTACTTTGCCTAATTTAAAACAAAATCAAAATTCGGAGGTCTTAGAGGTTAAAGTACATCTATATTGGACCACATGCTCGTAAATTACTGCAAAAAGATTTAAAAGGACGAAAACTCCAACAACAGTTAAGAATAATCACTTACGCCACCACAAGGAATGCGGATACACACTGTGCGGTTACCGATGCGTTGGAATGCTTACCTGTAAAGAAAAAACAGAAAGAATTAATTATTTTATAGGGAAATAAAATCCAACAATAAAATTAGCAGTATAATTTAATTTTATGTGATGTAAATAGTTTGCTAAATGTAATTTATATGCCATTTGTTTTAACGGTGGTGCCGTAAATATACTAGATGTTTGAATATATGCGCGTGCAAGTCATAAAATAAAATATGAATTATGTAAGTTTATATTGCTCTCCGCGTATTCGTAGAGGCTTTATGGAAGTATTCCTTTATTTGGATGTGGATAATTCGAGATCATAGGCAGAAATGTGCTCTGGTGAGAAGCGACGACGAACAACAAAAATTAATCTATTCATTCATAAATTCTATAGTGAAATTGGTTGTTTTATTAAAAGTCAAAAATTTGTAAAAATAAAATAAGTCATAGTGTTTTATCGAAAAGTTATAGCATTTGAATTTACTCAAATCACAATTCACTTACATGTAAGGCATGTGGAATTAAGATTCCTGAGTTATCTTGTTTGATAACCAAAAAATATTTTACGTTACATCCATCAACGGTAAATTCGCAGAAAGTCAAGTTTCCCTGGTTATCATTAAGTGTGCGTGTGTGTGAGAATGAAATTAATGGTTCCGATCAACCAACTGACCGTCGCGTTGCCTCTTCTTTTTTCTTGGAATTAATTCGTTAAACAGTTGTTCAGGTTCACCGATTCCACCGCCACATCTTGCAAGAATCATTCAGGCACCCCCGAGACCGGTTTCTACCCTGAATCGGTGAACCTGAACAACTGTTTACACTTGGAGTTCTCTCACGATTTCTACCAGATTAATTCGTTACTTTGACCCAATTTATTAAGAACTGGTTCGCTTTCCGGTCATCTCAATTTTGGGACTGGGACTAGAGACCAGGATGATTCTGTTAGGTGTACGAAAAAAAATCGACGTTAATATTAGTTTGTTTGGTAAAATGAGTACCTTCTACATAAGATGTATCTTCTTTACTTTTCTAATAAAGTAGTTTGTATAAAAGCCATCTTCTATGCGCTGAAATTTTTTTGGATAATGTCTTAAACCCAAGACGGTTGAGGTCTCCTATGTAGTAAATTTCCAGGTTTTTTTTTGGTGATTGGATTACAGTGTTTAAACTGCTATCTTATATTGATTTTCGTTTCCGACGTTTTTTTTAATACTACGTTTCTTGTGTTCTGAATTATGCCCTAATTTGAAGAGAAACAACAGAGAAATAAATTGATTATTGGAAAATTTATATTTTTACACACTGGAGGTATTTCACAATGGACGACGACCTATTTATAAAGCTCGATCGTTCGATAACACCTAAGACTACTTACTTAAAAAGACGAAGTCTGTCATTCATAATTTTCTAGAAATCTGCATCGTAAACCACAGACTGTGACGTGCGTATTTATCAATGTAACTGTGGTACAGAAAGTGGCTAGTGGGTAAACAAACATAGGCGTAGCATTTTTATTTTTCCTAATATTTTTTCGTTCACCAAAATTCAATCGATTACGCAAAAACTAAAAATGGGAATTTGTGGGTCGTTTATAGAGTTCGATTCTTAAATTAAATCTGGATATTGAAATATCGGGAAATTTGAGAACGACAATTTTCAAATTTGGATACGAATTTTTTAGCACATAATATAAATTTGATTGTCTTGAGTAGGAATGCTATTTAAAAGTATTGAAAAGTCTTTATTAATATTTTAGAGGGATATTTAATTATAAAAGATTAAAAGTCAATAAAGTTCCATCAACATACCTCCAATTTTTTTGTTCAGACAGATTGGGTATCAAAACTGGTAGGTATGAAAAAAAGGTAGCGACAATTTCGAACACCAAAACTCTGGCACGCGCATCCACAAAATTGAGGTATGGAAAGTATGGAAACCGGTTTAAATGACTAAAATAAATTGGAACTAACTGAAAGTAACCGAAAGTTGATTGAATGACTAACTTAAAGTAACCAAATGCACCAAAACGAGCTAAAACGTACCGGAATAGGTTACAAAAATTAAAGCAAGTTA